>CAJUYH010002767.1:0-10511 GCA_910591685.1 Galerucella tenella
CTTATCTTTCTGAAGAGAAATCTTCTAGATATTTAGCTTTACCTTTTCTGAATGAAAACATCTCTCAAAAAGTTTCAAAATCGTTTAATAATAAATTAGTGGATACTAGGATTTCCTTTAAAAACAGTAATAATTTAAGTAAACACAGAACTCTCCAGCGACAGAACTGGATAGACCACGTTGGGCATCCAGGATAGACTGGCGAACAGCGAAGGCAGTGGTAGATGCGGAAAAGACAGAATGGGCTATTAACAGCTTCAAACCATATAAATCACCGGGACCAGACGGGATTTATCCTATCCTACTCCAAAAAGGAGGAAATACACTGCACAACAGGGTAAGTGAACTGCTCAGAGCCAGCCTAGCTCTGGGGCATATTCCAAGAACCTGGCAACGCATCAGAGTCACATTTATACCAAAACCTGGAAAATCTGGACAGGACACGGCTAAAGCTCTGAGACCAATCAGTCTAATGTCATTTTTGCTAAAGACTCTTGAGAAACTTCTCGACAGACATATTAGAGATGGTATAATGGCTTCAAGACCAATACACCGAGATCAATATGCATACAGAGAGGGAAAATCAACCGAAACAGCATTACATCAACTCATAAAAAGGGCTGAATACGTGCTGGAAAACAAAGAGGTGCTGCTGGCAGCCTTTCTTGATATAGAAGGAGCTTTTGACAACACCTCCTATGAATCTATAGCTAAGGCGACGAGGAATTTAGGGATCGATGCCACGAGCTGCAGGTGGATAGACTGCATGCTCAGAAGCAGGCTCATAGAATCGACTCTGATGGGGGAAACAATGGCAGTATGTGCAACCAGGGGCTGTCCGCAGGGGGGAGTACTATCCCCGCTGCTGTGGAACCTGGTCATGGACGGGCTCATCAGAACCCTACACAGAGGAGGATTCAACACCATAGGATATGCAGACGACCTGGTAATTCTATCCCAAGGTAAATACAACAGTACAACCAGAGACAGACTCCAGATGGCTTTAAATGCAGTAACAGGCTGGACTGTAAAAGAAGGGCTACGTATTAGCCCTTCGAAAACACAGATAATTGCGTTCACCAGAAGAAGGAAAAGGGAAGGACTTGGCCCTCTGACGCTTCAAGGTGAACCAATACGACTGTCGGATGAAGTAAAATATCTTGGGGTTGTCCTAGACCCAGGCTTAACTTGGAACCGACACCTTCAGCACGTGATCAAGAAAGCGGAGGTGACCTTCATGGTTGCCAGACGTACTTACGGCATTAAATGGGGACTAAGACCCAGCATGGTACACTGGCTATACAAAATGGTTGTCATTCCCAGGATAACATATGCATCTTTGGTATGGTGGCCAAAGACCAGACAATCCTCTGCTATGCTAAAACTAAGCAAGGTGCAAAGACTTGCATGCACTGGCATTACAGGGGCAATGAGGACTACTCCTACAGCGGCGCTGGAAACAATGCTAGACCTTCCTCCACTACATTATGTCATAATGTGTGAAGCAAGGGCAGCACTAACCCGACTGGAAAAAGCACTAGACCATGATGTGGCACATGGGAGAGGACACACAGAGATAAGGCAGGTGGGTGATGACATTTTCAAAATGCCAACAGACCAAATGACTACCAAATATATCTTTCGCAAGAACTTCGAGATTGTCATCAAAGATCGAAAGGAGCTTGAGGAAGAGAACGCACCACCACTTAGTAGAGCGAATGAACTGATCTGGTATACAGACGGATCTAAAAATGAACTCGGCACCGGAGCGGGCATATACAGCAAGACGAGCAAATATGAAGGAATCGTCTCGCTAGGAAAATACGCCTCTGTATTCCAAGCAGAGGTTTATGCAATACTTGCGTGTGCAAGGGCTAACAGTATGAGAGCCTACAACAACAGGCAGATCAGGATCTACAGCGACAGCCAAGCCGCCCTTAAAGCACTTCAGAGCTATAGGGTGACATCTCGGCTAGTATGGGAATGCGGCGAAGAACTTAGAAGACTGGCGACTCGGAACAGTGTAACACTGGAGTGGGTACCAGGTCATAAAGGAATCGCAGGCAATGAAAAAGCTGACGAACTCGCAAGAGTAGGATCGTCAACTCTGATGAACGGACCCGAACCTGCTGTGGGCATCCCCAGATGCTTAACCAGGTCATGGTTAAAAGGGTGGTTGAAAGAACAACACAAGAAATACTGGAAGAATACGACTGGGCAAATACATGGGAAGAAATTCATAAAAGAACCATCAGAAAAAGTAACGAAAGAACTGCTCTCAATGAGCAGGAACAAACTGCGCACCACTACGGGGCTACTTACGGGACACTTTCCCACAAAGGAGCACCTAAACAAAATAGGGCTGTACAACGGAGACCTTACATGCAGAAGATGCAAAAAGGAAACAGCTCTGCATATACTATGCAACTGTGAGTCGCTGGACCACAGAAGGCAGAAACTTTATGGTAGAACCCAAATGACTCCAGAAGACTTCTACAATCAACCAGCTAAGAACCTGTATGAGCTAATACAGGGAACGGATTGGCTGAATAGGTTGTAGTCAGAATACTAGGAGTATCCACAATAAGCCCAGGAGGCTGAGGTGGTACCGGCGAAAGGACGGCTCCGAAGGGAAAAAAAAAAAAAAAGTAAACATTTGGTTAATTCAGAAGATAAAATTAATAAATTATCAAAAAGTGGTATTTACAAACTTGTAACGTAATGTAATGTAATGATTGTGAAGCTTCATACATAGGTAGAACTTGTAGGCCTTTAAAAGTTCGAATAGGTGAACATTTGAGTAGATGTGACAATTCGGCTTTTGGTCATCATTTAAAATTTAATAAACATAGTTTCAGTCCTAATCGTAATTCAATAATTTTAAAACAAGTTAATTCTAAAAATTTTAACAGGTTGGATTTTCTAGAAGATTTACAAATTAGTAAAGAATTGCGAAACAATGATCTTTGTCTGAATAAACAAGTACAATTAAATAGATCTTATGTTCCTTTGCATAGACGTTTAATAGATTAAATAGTATATCCATAAAAGTTCTCTCTATGATGATTTTCATATTTATCAACAACATTATCAGATTGATACCATACAGTTCAATAAATGATCATCAATTCAAAATATTTCCATATTTTTTTAAAATTACAAAATTTATTTTTTGGTTATTTCTGGACTCTTGTCAGGTTGTTTGTTTGAATTAGATTTGGGAATGGGTTCTCATTAGACCCTTAATCTTTTTCTGGCTAAGATGTTTTGATTAATTAGTTCTCATTAGACTATAAATCAGAATTTTCTCAATGAAAATGACTTACATTGGTTTTTGGGATATAATTAGATACATATTCAACTAATAGTTCAATTTGCATTCAAATGTATTTTTGTTATTAATAATTTGCTGTAATTTGATTTACATACTTCATTCTTTGAATGATTGTTGTGTTTGGAGTTTCTTCTGACCACTGATTGGTTATCTACTTTGATTAGATTTAGGAAAGGGTTCTCATTAGACCCATAATCTTTTTAGTTTGGTATCAGATTTGAATAATACGTTCTCATTAGACTTTAAAATCAAATCTGTTCCTTGTTTTAGATGGCTGATTTTTGGATTTAGGAGACTACCGGATCACAATTTTTATTCATTAAAATTTGTTATTCGAAATTAGGTTCAGATAATTACTCTCATTTATTTACACAAATATTTTATAATTTTCAAATTAATTTATTTGATTTTGGAATCTCTCTCGACCTATTTGTGAATTTTCGGCTTCTTATGATTTGATTGGTTCTCATTAGACCTCAATATATCAAATTTATTTAGTTTATTTAGAAAATTCACTCATTTGGTTTTGTGACATTACCAGATCAAAGAAAGTTTTTTACAATAATTTCACTTTTATGCTCATGTTATATAGCTTGAGTTCTGTGTCCACTTGAATTGTCATTTGTCATTTGTCATTTTATTTTTAAATTGAAGTAGTGTCACTTCGTCTTCCGGTCTACTAACACGTGTTCGTGTAGTGGCTGAAGAATTTATAAAATTAAAAATGTTCATAATGTAATACATTTCAACCCCAAACAGGGGATAATTAATTTTAAAAAAAATTTAAATTTAATGTAGTGACGTTAATGTGTTGTAGACATTTGACCAAGTTTCTTGTTTCATATCTGACGAGTAAGTGATTCTTTTCTAATATTTTTTAAAAAATTTCCAACGATTATTGCTTACTTGCAGGTATGGCAGTGATGATGGCTTAACCGCCGAAAGCGCTTTGCAATGTTAAAATAAAAATTTTTACACAGAATACAAAAATGTTTTCTTGATTTCTTGAGTATCACATTACGCATGCTCAAACTGAGAATTTGATCCTGGTTAGCAAATTATTCTGATAGTTGGCAACTGACATGAAACCGCAAATTTATTTCTACGTTTCTTTTGGAATAAAACGTAGGTATGTATGTATGTGTGTGTTTTGGGGTGACATTCACTGAGACCTCAAAGATCTATTGTTCCCCCTTATTACTTCTACTCAGTTTCTGAGGAGAGTCTCAGAAACTAGTAGTTCCTTTAGTCCTATTTCCCGGAGGAATTTTAGGATGTCTGCAGGCTTCAACTTTGGCAAATGTTCCTCTTCTATCCAGTAATCTCCTAGGTGCTGTGCTCTAGGATTCTGAAGTGCTGTGCAGTTGGAAAGTATGTGGATGGAGGTTTCTTCTTCCATTCCACAAAATCTTCATTCTTCTTCCTCCACTATATTGAGCTTTTTCAGGCGACAATTTCCCGTTAGGATCCTTGTTAAAACTCTTAGCGCAGTTTTACTTTGACTTATGCATTCTTTTGATCTCAACAGGTTGTAGTCACCCAGAAGTCTTTGATTGTATAAGCCCTACTAGATCTTTCCAATGGTCAGATCTTCTCTTTTTCTCGGCTTTACTCATTTCTTCCAATATTACATTGGGGCTGATTCCGCAAAAGGGTTCAGGCCCCCAGAAAGGTATTTCAGTGCCCCTCTTTGCTAGTTCATCTGCTATTTCATTTCCTTCTATTCCAGTGTGTCCTGGAATCCATAGTAAGGTGATTATGTTATTCTCGCCTAGTTCATTGAGTTTGTCTAGGCATTCCCACACCATTTTGGTACTGATTACACAAGAGCTCAGTGCCTTAATGGCTGCTTGACTATCCAACATTATGATAATCCTTTGTCTTCTGTATCCTTTATCAATATTGAACTGGGTGCACTTGCGTGGATTTTCGCTTGAAAGATACTTGGGGTTTTCCCAAGCTTTCGGAGTGTTTGGTTGCTGGCCCGAACACTCCTATCCCAGTTCCTTGTATTGCTTTTGAGCCGTCTGTGTACCATTGAATGGCATTCTTTCCAAGTCTGGTAATGGTATTTGGATCCCATTCCTTCTTGTTGCTCATTTCCGTAACGAATTTCTTTGAAAAGTTATACTTTTTCATCATACCGTCTTGTGGCATGTCCCAGGTTGTCTGATTTCTAAAAAGTGAGGAGGTGGTTTTTTTAAATGATTCCCCCTCTACTAAGTCTGTATCCTGTTCTTTCTGCAACACTTTCCACCACCATATGTAGAGGGGTGAGGTTGAGAATCACTTCCATGGTTGCCGTTGGGCATGTTCTCATTGATCCTGTAATGCATATACAGGCTAGTCTTTGAATTTTGGAGTGGTTTTCTCTCGTCGTCAATAGGCTAGTTCTACGTTCTACTACTCCACTCAATGGCTCCATAAGTGATTGGTCTTACTATGGCAGTGTACATCCAGCTTAGATTTTTGGGTTACAGCCCCAGTTTCTTCCAGCCAGATTCCTGCACACCATTCAAGCCATTTTTGCCTTGAATGTAGTCTCCTTCTCGTGTTTGTTCCACAGGAGCTTACTGTCTAGAGTTGAACCTAGAGTTAAACCTTGACTTCTTGTCTCCATTCAATCTCGTTCCCATCAAGTTTTATGGTTTTGAGGTTGAGTTTTCTTTTCTTAGTGAAGGCTATCAGGATGGTATCAGTGGGGTTGATGATAAGTCCCACTTGCCTACACCAGCTATTTGTATAGTTCAGACCCTTTTGTACAATATCGCAAAGGGTGTTTTCGAATTTCCCCCTGGCTGTTATGACAATATCGTCGGCATATCCTTGGCAGGATATTCCGAGATCCGTCAAACCACACAGGAGTTCGTCAACCGTCAGACTCCACATTAATGGGGATGCTACTCCTCCCTGTGGGCATCCTCTGGTAGTGCAGATGCAGACAATATCTTTGCTCGTCCTCGTCTCTGCTATTCTTGTGGTGAGCAATTCCGACATCCATTTGGATGTTGTGCTGTCTACACCTCTTCTATTCAAAGCTCTTCTGACTGCTTCATGTGGAGTATTGTCAAAAGCTCCTTCTATGTCCAAAAATGCACATACTACAGTTTCTTGGTTGTCTAGAGCACCTCGGATATCCTCCGTCAGTTGTACCAGTGCAGTCTCCGTAGATTTGCCTTCCCGGTAAGAATGCTGACATGGGTGGAGGGGTAGTCTCTCTAGGATTTCCGTTCTAATATGGTTATCGATAGCCTTTTCCATCGTTTTGAGTACAAACGATGTTAGAATAATTGGTCTAAAGGATTTGGGGTTTGTTGTGTCCCTTTTCCCAGTTTTTGGAATGAAGGTTACTATTGCCCTTCTCCATGCTTCAGGTATATAACCCAGTTCTAGGCTGCTTCGACTAATTCTAATCAGATGCGGTAGAATTTCGTCTTGTCCTTTCTGGATCAATGCTGGGAAAATGCCATCTGCTCCTGGTGTCTTGAAAGGTGAAAAGGTGTTCATGGCCCATTTCAACCTATCGTTACTACAAATGTGTTTGGCCATTGTAATACTTTCTCTTGAAGGCCTATTGTGAACTTCGAGAGGATTATCTCCCCTACTTGGGGTACTCCCTGGAAAATGAGTTTCTAGTAAGAGTCGAACTCTTCCCCCCTCATTTTCGGTATATTCACCATCTGGCTTCCTCAAAGCCATATTTGTGTTGACCCTACTTTTCGCCATAACTTTGTAAAGTCTTGCCGCAGCAGGTGTTGTGTTCATATCTTCACAGAATTTTCTGAAGCTATTTCTTTTGGCTTTTCTAATTTCCCTGTAGTAGGTTTTTCTCACCTCGGTGTATCTCGGCCTGTCTCCGGTGAGTTTTGCTTTATTAAAAAGGTCCCGGGTTTGAGATCTTAGTTCTGACAGATGTTTGTTCCATCAGGGTGCATCTTTGTTGCTTCGTTGTTTTCGAAAAGGGGAAGCTCGATTGAAACGCATCGATTATTGCCCTGTTCAGATCCTCTAGCTCATTTTCCAGGTTGAGATGGTGCTTAGCCCTTCCTTTTCTCTGGATATGTGTTAGATTTCTTTTCAGACAGGTGTTATAGTTGTCCCAGTCTGTTTTCCTTGGTATTCTCCTGAGGCTTACCTCAGGTATGCCTATTATAGCTAACCAGTCAGTTTCTTTTGGAATAAAACGTAGGTAAAATCATTTGTATGTTGTAATACCAGACATTTAAAAAAATCTCTGGCTTCTTATTAGGATGGCCAAAGAATGACACACACATTACAGAATTATTTTTTTTCACATACATGGCAATAATTCAAGCTCTTCTTCAAGTGAGGAAGAACTGTTAGTTCATTTTTATCGAAGACCATTGTCATGATGTCAGAATTTTTCATTTAATGTTCGTACAACAAAAATTTCCAACCGATTTACAACGAATCACAAACGGAATGTCAGAGCTTGACAAATTTCCAATCGATTGGAAATTCTTTCTACGAACAAACCTATCATTAACCTAGGTCAATAATGGACAAATTCAAATATTCAGAGATGGTAGTTCAACAAAAACTTGTGCAACATAATTTTGTATACCCAGGAGATTGTCTTCAACATATTTGCTGCTTGGAATTACCTATCAAAATAAAATTGTTTGAATAAGAATGTCATTGGTCTTAAATTTGGCTAGTAGTGGAAAAAATTGTATATACACCATGGTGATGAAGACATTTATAAGCCTCGCACCTTATTCCGCTCGTGGCGAAGCCACTCTTGTATCTTGGATATATCTTGGATATATCATTCAAAAACAAATTCAACAATACCACACTTGTCATCATTGAATAGGGTAAATTAAATAATAAACATCTGTATAAATTGTTTCATTAAAAAACGTGAAGTAGGGAATTGAAAATTACCAATAGCTGAATAAATTAAGGAAAAGGTTCAAATTGATAGCCATGTACAATGTTCAAATCGTGTTAAAAGATTTCTTGTGAGTTCTGCTGTAATCAATTCGGGTGTTACGGTCCGACAGTCTGTCTTATTTTATCCTTTCAATCATCTAAATCAATCGTGAGTTTAGCCTGTTAAGCCTTTTAGCTGACCCCAGAGAAAAAAAACTGAGGGTGTAATATCTTGAGAACGGGGTGGCCACATAATCGCACCATTTCGACCAATCCATTTTTTATGAAATGTGTTGGCCCAAAAAGGTGAGCTCCATCTTGATGCCACCACATTGTTTGCCTTTCATGTAAGACAATATCTTCAAGTTATTCTACTATAGTATTTTGAAGAAAATCAAAGTATCTTCACCCCGTTAATGCTCCTTCATAAAAATAGAGACTAATCAATTGACTTTTGAATAAACTGCACCAAACATTGATTCCCAATTTTGTTTGAAAATTGGTTTCCACTCTGGATTCTCCTGCGACCATTTTCCTGCGACCGATAATGACAATTATGGCGATTTACTCCACCATTATTATTAAATCTACTTTCATCAATCAATAGTTATTTTTCAAAAAAAGAAGTGTCATCATTTGTACTAACATTTCAGCAGGTAGCAGTATTCTCTTTTCAAGATCTGCACCTGGTGTTGAATATATTTATAATGATTGTATTTGTACTGAACTTCCACTTTTGTAATTCTTGTTCAAGTATCGTATTGAGGTGTGTGGATTTACCGGAAGATGTTGAATTCCTTACTTCGTTGAATCTTTCCATAAATGTAATTAGCAATGAACATAAATGTGAAAACATCATTGATAATTCTGTAGTTCTCCTTCAATATATTGTGAAATTTTCTACATCTATGTTCTTTGTTCACATCAGATATTTTATGTTAATATCCATATTTCAAGAACAATCTGACACCGCTGGAAATGATGACAATGACGACGTGAACGAAACTATTATTCCGCTTTTGCTATATATTAGAAGGAACATACAGAAGGTAAGAAGAGTAGGTTTGAAACTACTAAAAATACAGTATACACAAGTTTTTAAAAACTTCAACAAGTTATTTCTGTGGTCGGGATCATTTCAATATGTATAAAATATATGAATAGGGAGAATAGTAATAGGTTCGTTCCAACCACCAGTTATTTACAGTAATATTACTAATACACATGCGCAGTTGAAAAAAATCGTTCCAACCACCTGAAATTACTGGTTCAGAACTCTCGATTACTAGAGTCTGTTCAGCCATCCTTTGCCGTTACGTCATAATGGGTGACGTATTCTGCTGTTTTACGTATGTCTTATATTATTTGAATGTTATTTTACACTTAACCTCAAAATTATAATCAATGACATATATATGACAACTTAACTGTCAAAAGTAACAGATGAAATTTAGGTCCACCTTAGATAAGAAATACGTTAATGACGTCATAATTCCGTCTCATCCATTTCATGAATGAGAGAGCAAGCTGGACAATGTATGACGTAACGGCAAAGGATGGCTGAACAAACTATATCAGTTCTCTGTTCAATCCCGTTTGTGGACCAGTAAAATTACCGTTCAAACGATTCTTGCTTGATAGCGAGTATCGACAGTTCTGAAATTAAGAAACATGCGCAGTGGCAACATTTTTATCTTAAACTGTCAAATTTGTTTTTTATGGAAAGTGTAAAGGATATGAAAGTGAGTTTTTAGTTTTTGAACTGTTTTGAAAATAGTGTGCACCGTTTTTTACTGACTGTCTATTTGTGTAGTCGTTGATAAAATGAAAAAAAGAATAATGGAGTCCCAAACCACTTTATATTCTGCTAAACTGCTTCAACTTATGAATTGAAAAAGGGTCAAAATAGAACATACATAATTATCAAGGTTACAAAGACTTCTATTATTTTGATATAGGTGATATTATTGGTATTAAGTACCACTAATTTGATATTTTTAGGTTGAAAGGGTCCATTTTGGTTTTTATAATATTTTTATGTATTTTCAAGCTTGAAGGCTTTAAAAGCACAAATAAAAATGTCTTGTTTTTGTACTTTTAGTTTCTGATTAATGTTAATACAATAAAATATATTCTTAATGATATTAAAATGAATTATTCGTGGCAAAGTATCTCCAGCAGCATCCCTAATTCTTTGTGCATTTCTGGCTATAGATATTTATATTTCCGTGAGAGGTCTAATAGGTAGGTGTGTACGTCAGAATCGGTGCAACTACTAAAC
>CAJUYH010002767.1:10611-48052 GCA_910591685.1 Galerucella tenella
AATTTTGGTGACTACACAATTTTATGATAATTATTATGTTCCATGTCAAAATTTGTGCCTAGCATCACTTCATAGATACTAATCTGAAGGGCGGATTCACAAAAAAGTGGAAATACTATTTTTCAATTGGGGATGAGAACAAAACTACCATATTAAATTTGACTGAATATGGCGCGATGTAATTTGTTTCTTTAGAATTAACTATCTGTTTTGCATAAACAAGAATCTATTTTTAGTTGAACACCCTATTGTCTGATACAAAATTGTTAGACAACAAATCAATTAACTGAGTTCAAGTAACAAAAATAATTAGAGTATTCCAAATTTTCATTGTTCTAGTCGATAAGTTGGCGTTACAAAGCGATGAAATGCCATTAGAAAACCACAAAGTACAACAGTAGACTATTGAACTGAATATAAGGATAGGTAAGGGTGGAAACATTTGAAAGGCAGATTGGGTTTGTTTTTGCAGAGAAATTCTCGAAAATAGTAGAGTTCAATGTATTTGAAACATTCTACGAAACTTGTTTTTCAGATTATGCACATACAGAAGGCTTTAATTTATGAGAGTGCCATACAGTGGTCTCCTAGAATTCTGTTTTACTATGCAATCCGCAAGAATGTGGATGGAGGTTTCTTCTTCCATTCCACAAAATGTACATTCTTCGTGCTCTACTTTTTTGAGCTCAAAGTTTCCATTCAGGCAACAGTGTTCCATGGAGACACCTGTTAAAACCATTAGTGCAGTTTTACTCTGGCTTAGAGATTCGTTTGTTCTAACAGGGTTGTAGTCTTTATGGAATATCTTTGATTGTTTTCCTAAAAATATTGAATTTGCATACAAAATACTTCACTTTTTCTGATGATAACTGAGCTGGACGATGAAAGTCTTCTGAAATTCCATACCAAAGATAAAAGTTTGTCAATTCATATAATTTTTTACCATCAATTGATCACAATCTTCGATATTTTTGATAACGAAGTTCAAAACAAACAGAACTCATATAATCCTTATGCAAAAGAAATAAAGTGCAGATTTTTGACGCAAAACCCAATAATAGTACCTATATTACGTAACGAGTGCGGAAAGTGACATTTTTCTCACGAGTGGGAAGTATTGTCTTATTGGGCGCAAGCCGAGTGAGACACTCCTACGAGTGTGAAAAATCACTTTCGCACAAGTAATGTACACTATTTTTCCTACGATCATGCGGTAATTGTAACAAATATTGTTTAATGTAATGGTTTTTTAAAAATAATGTTGACATCGGTGAGTGCGGAAATGAAATGTTATGTACACTATTTTTCCTACGGCCATGAATATTTAAAAAGTATCTTAGGCTTTTCGCTACTATCAGCATCAACTTCCATTATAATAAAAAACCGAGACTAACCCTGTTACTCCTAGTTTATCTCACAATTATAATTCGTTTACACTTTTATGTAATAAATATTTCACTTACACTTCACAAAAACTATTTCTATGCTTTGTGTTATAATTTGAGAATTTTGACATAAGACTACTTCATTATTTTTCACTTTTATAAGTATATATTTTTTACGATCACGCGATAAATTTACGAAATATGATGGTTTTATTTATTTGAAAACATCAATAACTGTACCTACCTACAACATGTAAAGGTTGACGGGTCGTTGTTATTAAACACTTAGAAAAAGTTACTTATATCTTTATTGAACAACTAAATAATTCTAAGTACAAATTACGTTGATCTATCGGTATCGAACCGACCTCGTTGAAGTTTATTGTATTAATCTAATTATAAATATACCTATTTGTACCCGTCTTATCAAAATGTCCAAAACTATGTTTATATTTTTATTTAAGCTTACTAATATTTTTATATCATTGCTGATAGACATATTTATAAAAGTATTAATTAAGCTATTCCGTCAATGACCTAATACATTATACGAGGGGCATTACATCCCTCCCCCTAGGGAGAATGGTTTCAGGGTTGGCCAGCCCTTGAACCATTTATCTAAGGGAATTTTCAAACGCGTAATAGTTTGGCTTTGATGGATGGTTACTTCCTGTTACCACAATAGTAATAATAAAATAATGATAATAAGAAAAATGATAATAATAATAATAACGATAATAATAATAATAATAATAACATTATGAATTGTACCTGTGGGGCGCCCCCACTAGGTACTTATTTTAATAGTGAGGGTTGAAAGTCCTTTTGTACTTTTCTATTTATTTTAATGTCTATCTATGCAAATACTACCTTGGTACATAAATAACTGTCACTGTAAACATCGAGTTGATGTTTCAGCACAAAGTCTAATTATCTTCTACCTATACTATTGGAAGACCATCTATAAGTAATTTATTATAGTTTTGAATAAAGTCACGTACCTATAATATTCGTGTCTATGTTTATTAAGTAATCTAAATATATTTTTATTTAATTATTAAGTCAGCTAACTGTTGAAATTAGTACAATGATCTACAGGGTGTCTACATGCCCACCCTTTGAAAGACAAAATTACAGGTTGATCAAACCTGGAATTTCGTCTCTTAACTAACTAACGCTGATATCTCAATTCAAACACTATAAATGTAGGTAAGTGATTATTTGCTGACACAATGTATCATATTGCGTAATAAGATACTATCTTGAATTTGACTCAAAAAATGGTAAACAAATGATTAGGCAATTTAACTACTTATTACTTTTAGATGATCTTTGCATTTAAAAAAGATTAGAAATATATTGTATTCAAATAAATTCTATAAATAGATAAAAATAGGTATTCCTACAGAGAAGAATATAAACAATATAAATACAAATATATAACATATGTTGATTTTTGGGTACCCAATAAGATTAAGATTAAAGATTAAGAAATTATCCATTATGTGTTACCTTTCCTAAAAATTCATTGAAAATGTTTAAAATCAATATACTTATATGTACCATACATATAAATGCTTATATAAAAAGATTCTAAAAACGAAATGAACAAAAAAAATGAAAATATTTCATAATCTACTACTACTTTGCTCATTAAATAATTGCAATCTGTTTTCCACAAACTACCAATGTCTTATTTATCTTGTTAATTTATTTAATTTGATTCAAAATCACTTTAAAAATATTTGTGCATTTTGTCAACTGTTTTTCATGATTCCTGCCCAAAAATATTAATTCAAATTATTACATCTTTTTTTCCTTTATTTTGCGTGTCAGACCTAATTGTACTCCACCTGTATTTTCAAAAATACCTTTTCCATATTTTTGCATCTCTGTGCATTTTTATTCATAACTTTATTAACATTGTTTAAACTGCCGACCTATGCAGTCGATATAGCGCTTGTCCCTCAGGTCAAGGTTGTCATTATCAGTTAACAATATTTTTCCGTTATCACTATTTCACCTTTTATTCCACGATCATTCGTAATAATGCAGAATTCTTAAAGGGTGAAACACGTTCCCTCATTTCATATTAAAAAAAATTTAATACTGACATTCCGCTATAAAGACTTTATTCTCATTTATATTAAGTTCTATTGGAACATAAGTATTAAACAAAAGAAAATTAAAAAACAGGAATTAGTCGAACATGTTGTTCAAAAGAAAATTAAATATTATTGATCAAAAATCAATAACATTATTAAGTAATAAAGTATCTGGCACATATAACAAAAAAAATTACTTACTCAAAATAATAATATATAATCAAAAATAACGTAAGTATTAAAAGTGAAAGATTAGAAATAGAAAAAAAAATTATTTATTAATTGGGTTGAAGTTATTGGAAAAAATGGTTCTGTTGATAAAATTAAAAACTTACTAACCATGATAATTACAATTTAGGACATTGTATGAAAGTATGAAAGAGAAAACTGAAATAAACTCATGAAAACAAATTACAACAAATAATGAGCTTACCAAAAATTAACTATATAACTATCTTCTTTCTTCTTCCTAATTGGACCAACTCCATTTTTGATAACCATAAAACACTTATTCTTCTTCCAGTATATCCATAAAATGATTCCATAATAATATAAATTTAATAAATAATAATTGCTTAAATTCCATAATATCTTAATATTCCATCAATAGTAGGTACCTATCCATAAAACTAATTCCATAAACTTATCCATATTCCGTTATTAGTAATTTTGTAGATGTATAATTGAATTTACCATATTATCAGCTACCATATTTCCATTATCCATATAAATTTCCCATTATAATTATGTAAAACTAAATCAATTTACCATGCTTTTCCATTCTTCTTCCATGCCACCTTCCATTAAATAAAATGGAAGTTATTTAATTTTTTCTCATTGCCCAAAAGGGCCCATCCATTTAATCGGTTCCAGTCCGCAGGATCGCCATGTAAGGGTTGACGGGTCGTTGTTATTAAACACTTAGTAAAAGTTACTTATATCTTTATTAAACAACTAAATAATTCTAAGTACAAATTACGTTGATCTATCGGTATCGAACCGACCTCGTTGAAGTTTATTGTATTAATCTAATTATAAATATATTTGTACCCGTCTCATCAAAATGTCCAAAACTATGTTTATATTTTTATTTAAGCTTACTAATAAGGGGCCTATTCTGTAACTCTTCCTCTAAAATTTAGAGGCCGTTACAAATTTAACAGGCGCTAACATCAAATCGGTTTTCGCTAACCACATTTCCCTTAAAATTTTAAAGGATTCCTTTAAAATAGCCTGTTAAAACTATTATTTTAAAGGGATGTTAAAGTGTGCCTTTAAATAATAACGCTAACAAAAATGGCGTATGTAGATGTTGCTGGTGAAGCCTTGTTTGAGGAATTAATTGCAAATCACGAAAAGTAATAAAAATTATATATTAGTTAGTTATAAGTTGAAATAATACCCTTCTTGGTGTGCGTCATCGATTGTTAATGTCTTTCTAACACATTACGTAGAAAGAAATGGAAAAAAAGGCAGGTCTGTGATTAATCCTAATCAAAATATCTCAATAATGAACCGTTTAAATGTATTACAAATCTTAACCCTATTCTTTGACTTACAAAAATTTTATTGGTTGATGTTTAGATTACGCGCAAGCTCAACCTATCAATCGAGAATTGAGAATTTAAAATACTATGAAGGTGTAACTTTCGTAGCGGCAATGTGTCTTACGTCTTTTCCTACTGTCACACTGACAGTTCTCGACAGGTCTGTACTTTGTTGTTTACGGTCAATTATTATTTATGAAAAGTGAATATTGATCATATTGATTTATTTATTCAAATAATACAAAAATATGCATGGATACACGGAAAAACATCAGAATTTTGAAAGTTCTCAAGTATTTTCAGTTAGAAAAAGAAGCTGGTAATTATTAATTTCCTAGCATTTTAGATTTTGGCTGATTTCGATCCTGATGATTTTATTTATCAAATTTAAGGTTATTTATGTCAAAATAGCAAATAAAATAAACGACATGCCGAAAACCCAGATATACGTCACAATCGATGACGCACACCAAGAAGGGTATTATTTCAACTATATATATTTAGTATATATGTATACTGGCAGAATACCATTCCAAAAATTTTTAAAGGTCCGTTAAAAACTTATTTTTAAGGGGCCTCTAAATTTTAAAGGATTAGTTACAGAATAGACCCCTAATACTTTTATATCATTGCTGATAGACATATTTATAAAAGTATTAATTAAGCCATTTCGTCAATGACCTAATACATTATACGAGGTTCATTACATGATTATTTTTAAAAACATTTGACAGCTATCCGCGTCATGACAATTTGGAGAATGCTGGAGTAGACCGCGATTCGATTTCGGGCCGTACCTTGTTGTTTTATTTTATTACAAAATTTGACGAATCTTAATAATTTATGAACATAATTGTTTTCCACTACCCACCAGCCAAATTTAAGACAAAAATTCACAAACGCACCACGAGAAGCGCTTGCCCTGTCGTCTGACTGACAAGTAAACTGTCAGTTTTCGATATATTATGAACGTTATGTCATCAGTCATTTTTGGTTGAGCGCGAATTTTAAACTGATAGCATTTTTATTAAAATAATTTTATCTTGATAGGTAATTTCAAGCAGCAAATATGTTAAAGACAATCTCCTGGGTATACAAAATTATGTTTCCCAAAATTTTGTTGAACTACTATTCCTGAGTTCTCAAAATATTTGAATTTGTCCATTATTGACCTAGGTTAATGATAGAAAAAATTATTAACCACTAATAGAGAAATTCAACTCCTCAGTTGGTTGAAAGAAGCAATAATTGTCAACTTCACAGCTAGTATAGTGGAAAAAAAATTTATTAAAATGATCCATTATTTATAATAATGATCAGGTCCGACGACATTTTTCTTTTACGTCTTACTTATAGGATCCACTTTGTCCGACGACACATATCAACTTTTTTTCAAGTTGTTTTCTCTTATTCACCAGTTCTAAGCCCTCTTGTCCTAACCCTAGACACAACTTACTAAAATTAATCTGCCATTATACCGCCCACCGTCATCCGAGCGGTATAATAGACTATTTCAGAATTTGTACTTTTTGTAAATCGATATGCTTTTAGTTTTTTTTTCGGCAAGAGGGAAGGGATTGTTATCTTGTTAAATAGTTTTTATCGTGATATGTCAAATATGTGCAGCAGTGAAGTAAATCAAGGATAAATGCCATAACATGTTTATTTCTTAGAGTATCTATTTCAAGATTTCTCGATATAAACATATAAAAAAGTCCGAACTCATGAAACAAAATTTCTCAACAAAAAAAGTAATAACATTGTTTTTTCCATTACTAGCTGTGAAGTTGACATTTATTGCCCCTTCTACCCAACTGAGAAGTTGAATTTCTCTATTGGTGGTTAATAATTTCTATTATTATTAACCCAGGTCAATAATGAACTGATTCAAATATTTTGAGAATCTTGAGATAGCAGTTCCACAAAAATGTGTGCAACATAATTTTGTATACCCAGGAGATTTTCTTCAACGTATTTGCTGCTTGAAATTTCGTATCAAGATAAATTAAATTGAATTCAAATGTCATCAGTTTAAAATTCGCGCTCAACCACAAATGACGGATTGTAATGTATGTATCCTACTATGGATACTTGGAAAATTATAGGTGTGTAAGGGCCTCTGAATAGGTGGTGTTGCAGGTCACTCGGTGTGTCATCTTACAGGAATAAAACAACTACCTGTATCACTGGGACATGTTCTGTTTATTACCTTACTTTACTAGTATACATTAAACTACTTATTACTAACACTAATATTAATAGTAATTGTAATGATTAAAATGATTAGAATAATTAGAATACTTAAAATGGAATTAGAATGGAATGAATAGAATGACAATTAGAATATATAGAATGAATTTTAAAACACTTTCGTTAACATATTTATACGACGAGTCAAGTTCACCATTGGTAAATATAAATAATACTGTTTATGTTAATTTCACGCTTTGAACTTGACTTCGTACGTGCAACCTTTATATTTCTTATTTATAAAACGATTCGTGATTTATTGGAATCAGCTTTAAGGGAATTTATGTCTTTTAATATTGAATATTTTATAATAATAATTTAAATAATTAATAACTTAATATTTCGGCCAAAAGGCATCATAGGATGACATAGTGAGTACGTTCATAACCTATGGAACGAAAACAGACAGTGTACTTGTCAGCCAGACGACGAGGTAAATGCTTTCGGTGTTGCGTTTGTGAGTGCTGTAGTGTATAAGTATAGCTCTTACACTCAAGGTATTGTGTTGTGAACGCAATATCGCTGTAATATTTTTAGCATTGAAATAATGTATGATGTCAATTATTTTCAATTTTTGACAAAAATTTGGCTGGTAGTGGGAAAAAATGTATATACACCACGGTATTCTTCACCACTTTGGTGTATAATATAACTACTATTATTGATGATTTTGTGGCAAATTGGATGACATTTTTTTCTCAACTTGTATGCAATTTTTTGGTAGCTACCTGTATCGAAAATAATCATATTATTCGAAAAATTCGTCCCTCTGACATACACAGAATATAAAGCAGGTCTTTGCCGCAAACAAACACTCACTAATGGGAATGCGTTAAAAGGGGGATAGTAAAATAACTAAACAAGAGAGTGAAAAATATTTGGTCTAATGATAATGAATTTACAGAAGGAAAAACTAGTTTCGAATAGAAATAATTATCTTACAGAATTTATGAGCAAACAAATTAAATAGTTATTAACGTTACAAGGCCGGTATATAGCAAATAACGGATAAGGTTGAACATTCTACGAGGCGCAGCCGAGGATTAAAACAACCGAATCCGTTATTTGCGTACCGGCCGTGTGTCGTTCAAGACTTTCCGTAAACCCGCTTGAAGATTACATTTTGATTCCGAGGTAAAAATAAACCACGTATCTCGTAATTCTACAGAAAAATTTCATGAAACAGCTGAACAAGATTATAAACAACGTCATTGATGATATTGAAGAAATTGAGAAAAAAAATCAAATTTCTTTAGAAACATTGGGAGAATCATGTTTAGCGAGTGTTGATGTACTGCCGAAAATAACTCAAGCGCGATATCAAGAAGAATACGGACATTTTGAAGAGTGGCCTAAAAGCAAGAAAGAAAAATCAGAAGTTTAGTCTCCCACCTTGCTTTGGACCAAGATTCCAATGCTGAAACTTTTTTTAAGAGTTTATGACAACATTGACATTTCAAGATTTGTTATTTCAAATTGTACTTACACCATATTGTATTACCCTTGAGTATAAAGACTAATTGTGTATATAATCAAGGGTATTACCTACAGAAATAGTATTTTCAGATTTGGAAAGTTACTTTTGTTCTTGAGACGAAAGTCTGATGGATACCCACCAAAGAGAGCAAAAGTTTTGTCTGAAGAAGGGGTAACTAAGTTTCATTTGGAGGCAGATAATCATACATGGTAGCTTGGAAATGTTGTATTGATGTGTGATATTTCTGTCGAGCTTGTTAAGCTGACGTGGATGTAGCACCAGTACCAGAGTTTTGCTTTTATTGAGGTATACTAAAAACAAAAAGAACAGGGTGTTTGTCATTCCTCAAGAAGCACGCCTATGGTTTATACCAAAAAGGCCTTTAAATTTCAAAAATCGAAAATTCCTCCTTTGTTAAAGGAATGGTAAATGTGTGAAACAAGCTGTGATCATTCATACTATTGGAGCTGTTCCAAAGAAAATTACAGCATTCTTAAAACTGGAAAATCCTCAGCTCTACACAGGGCGATCTACTATTGGTATCACAAAATATATATCTGAACTGAAAACTTGCACGAAACATTCACAACACTATTTTGAATCCTCTGTATTATCTCTTATCTCACAAGCTCTTCAGACTGGAATAGGTAGCTGAAGGTGAATAAGAAATAAGTGTCAACGATTAGTTTCAGTATCTTTAATGGTTTTAGTAATCCATACATTTGTAAAGTGCACCAATAATTAGCAAACATACATTTTCTCCATATTGGTACCTTATTTATATTTTTATTTCCTATTTTCATGTGAATATCAACTGAATTCATATTTCTCTGTATAAAGAGAAATTTTTTCAAATTAGTATCCATGAATGCTTTTTTTTAATGCCCATGCCTCTGATGATTTCTGACTGTTCTAAATTAAATCATTGCTATGGTTCGTTAAATGTAAAAGTGGCCACAACATGTGTAATTAATTGAAATAGTTGTTGAAATTTCATGTGATGAGATTTTAACATAATTAATATTTCAATTTTGAATATAAATTGGATTTTGGGAGAGATTCATATTTTGAAATCATTTTTATTCAATTTAATTTACTGTTTGGATCATTACTTTGTGGAGTCTATTCATACTAGGTACTATTTTTCTACTCCTATACTTTAAGTTGTTAATTAAATGCCAATTTTTAGTTTCATAATGATACTGATTATAACACTGGTTTTCATTATAAAACTGAAAAATTTACCAATAGAAATCTAGATTTTTAAATCCCCAAGTAGGCAGACCCAATATTTTCTGTAGAATGTTTGACAGTTTCTGAGTGTGTTGTATGACAGTTTAAATATTTTGCGTTAGTTTTTAACAGAAATGTCGAGCATCAGACCGAAAATACTTAAGGACCAAGGCAAATACATATTCAAACTTATTATTTTTGCTCACAATAATTTATTACCAATGTTTTATAACAGTAACATACTTACTTATACGGTTTATGCTATCATTTCAACCATGTGGTCCCGTGGCGCAGTGGGTAAAGGCGTTGTATAAGGTTTTTTTTCGATCTGTACAATGTGCATTCGGGGTTCGAGTCCCGGGTAGTACATTTTTTGGAACTTTAGTTGTTTACGCCAGGTTATGTTTGAGCGACCAGGGGTCGCGACGCAAAAGATCTGACCATTACGCGTTACGTTACGCTACGTTATGTTACGTTGCTTCGTTATGTGCCTTGCTTGCGGGCTTGTGCCTCCCTCTCTCTCGTTTACGAAGCAGCGATTCATAATAATATGCTCCTGCCGGGATTCGAACCCGGGCCGCCCGCGTGCAATGCGAGCATTCTAACCACTGAACCACCGATGCTATATTGAAATTCTATGCAAAGCTGGTATTCGCAGTGCTGGTGATCTACTTGAATTTGTTCGGATACATTTTTACTATTATTTCCATAATTTTTTTTGCGCGATTAAGGGGTCTAGCACATTTACTTTTCGAAATACAGGGTGTTGAAATTTTGAAAACTTGAATGTTTTAATTCGATAACTTTAAAATGGATGGATAAATTGATTTGACATTTGGCAGGTTGTTTTTAAATGTAAAAGGGCATATTTTGAAAGAAATTGTAGTTTGTGTAACTAGTGTGGATATAATGGCCATATCGCACGAGGACGAAGTTTGAGCACGACGCCGTACGCGGAGTGCTTAATCGTTATATGTAATATAACTTCAAATTAAAAATTTAACAATTCAATTTCATGTTTCCACTAATTTTGTGGTAAACGTACAGTTCTTGTATGTCCAATTTGTATAATGCTACGGTTTCCTTTTTTAAATATACGATGCTGTTATAAGTAGATGTTGCCAGTCCTCCCTCATGAAGGGTACCGTACCATTATCTATAATAATGAATATTCTGCTGAATATTTCAAACATCTACCTGTTGTCGTTAATAATATCAAGCAGAATGATTATTTAAAAATAAAATTAACAATAAAAAAAATTCCTCACGGGGAATCGAACCCGGGTCTACCGCGTGAGAGTCTGGTGTGCTTACTACTCAACCACCAAAGAATATACAAATCGTTTATCCATAACGTCAGATGTATTACATAACTTTTGCTTAAAAGGAACTAAAGTTCCTACCGCGTGTCCCGCGACACGTTCTACCTTTTTTTTATATATTTTTTTTAAATCAAATTTCTTCGTAGAAAAAATAGTGTATGCAACTCTCATGCAATTCTTTTGTATTAATAACCATCATTACATTATCTTTGCATGATATACCATCAAAATATAACTAACTGTTTCTAATTATTAATTCCACTTTAATGAAAAAAATTGGTGAATTCTGAATTTCTAAATAATTGTAATCTGAGCTTTTGATGACTGGAAATAAGTTTAAATGAGATACAAGTCGAACAGAGGACGTTATCGTATTTGGATAAAACTACAAAATACATTTTTTCTACGACAACCTCGATAAATGTTCATTTTATAACCGTAACTTCATTTATAAACAAGCACATTTTGTACAGAATTTCATTTTTGCATCGACTGCTAGGCAAGTTGCTAAGCAACAAATGCGAAATGGAATATTCCGTGTTAGATTTAGGCTCACTCTAAAATCACAACGACTACGGCTTGTCAAATTATGACGTCCAGCGACAAATTGATGAAATGTCTGTCAAAGTTTTAGTAGGTAACGAGTAGTTTCATAGTTATAGATCAACGTGAACGATATGTTGTCATAAAAAAGTATAGTATGCAATTAGCAACCAAATGGCCATTTTGTGCTCATTGCATAATATACTATTCTGCTGACTGCAATATAATATCTCCAAGAGTCCCATTTGTCTTCATAAAAAATTAAAATCAACGAAGAAACAACAACAAAAAAAGAATTATTTTCAAATCAAAAAATGTTATTGGTTGATTTATCGTATTTAATTTAATAAAAGAAATAATTTATTTCCGAACAGGTCTTTTCATTTTCTGTTCGAACAGTATTTCCAAATGAGTTTCCTTAGATTTAGTACTGTTTTAATTTTGAGACTCCTTCCTTGGAGGTTTATTGCACTTCTTTTTTGCTGTAAAAGAGACGTTGACCGTTTCAATAAAAACTTCCAAACGAAATTCTTAACGACGTTTTCATGAACTCGTGAAAGGAAATCTAGTTGCTCGTAACTAGTCTTGAACTTTACTTGAAATGTTAGTTTTTGTTACAAAATTATTTTAGTTCGTGACTCATTGACGTAGGTACACTATGTTTTTCCAATGAAACCGTATCGACATATTTATATACCAATGTCATTGTCCAGCTCCAAGACATATTCAAACGATTTTGGTCATTAATTCAATTAGAAATGATGTGGCTCACTTTGGTTGTTATTGGCTATTCTGATCACTTTCATTGATATTATTTCCATTTATTATAGATTTCAATATTTTTTTTGTGTACTTATAGGGTAGATCAATAAGTCGAGTGATCAAGTGTTTATCAGAAATTATCAAGAAGAAGATATTATCAGAAGAAATATCCCAAAAATGATCAAGAAAAAATCTAGGAATAGCTATCAAGTTCCTTGCTTGACTGCTAGAGGTAGTAGTGTATGAAGAAATATTTGGAAATCAAACGCTATAGAAATTCGCGCCAAAACGGGATTTCCCAAGGTTATGGCGGTCTGACGTCACACCGCATGTGAACAGTGCAGCGCAGCTGGCAGCAGTATTGTGTTATACCTGATTTGTGCGTGTTGTAATTTTATGTACGTGGTTCTAAACGAAAAAATGGGTTACAATAATTTAGTGACTAAAATTTTAAGTTTTTGAATAAAAACATAAGTGAATGGCTATGTACGGGTCTCAGAATAAGTGGTGTTTTGTGCCCCGTTGTACAAGCACTTCTAGAAGTACACCAAACAAACCATTTGTTCGTGTGCCTCATGAGTATGAGCGTAAAAAACGATGGTTTAAAGCAGCAAGACGTGATATGCTCAAGTCCAAGAGTGGATTTTTTTGTTGTGAAGACCACTTTAAAGTAAGTTATAGGTAAATTACGTTAGGTTATGTTATCATTAATAAAATGTTTATTTAGCTGGAAGAAGACATGGAAAATTATGTACGTTTTAAATTAATGGGTGGAAAAATAATAATGAAACGGGATGTTGTTCCACATATTTTTGTGTGTCAACCAGATATCTACATCGATTAAAATTTGATATACCAATAATAGACATTTTGTCCAAGTATCATTTGAAATTAATATCGATGCCTACTTCAATTTGAAATTTTGATAGTTTGGCATTATTGTTTAGAAATTTTCTAGAAGATTCTTAAAAGTTATCAAAACATGTATTCAATTATACAACTTGAAAAAACATACTTAACAATTTACCAATAATATTGATATTATAAGTAAACAAAATATCCATATATTTTTGTTAGTATTGACGCCAACGAACTGAGACGTATTTATATGCGAAGTGACGTCACGACCAATGAGCGGTCGTTTCGAGTTCCGTTTGAATTTCACCGCTTACCTGCTTTTTTTTACCTGAAATATTTGGTGCTGGGTGGGTTAATCGATTTTGTACGATTGTAAAACTTATCTAAGGATTCATCCCTATGATATTAAATAATATTTTATTTTATTTGAAATATTATTCTTTAAAAACCTCCCATGCCCCCCGACTTCCCTACGGGAATTCTCGAGATAACTTGGGTTATCTTGATGAATGGACTCCCATCCTCCATGGTGGTAATCGATACTCTTCGTTATCTCATACTAGCCTACTGCAACTACATGCTCTGTCCAAGGATAGGACCACCGGGCATATTCCAGCTTCTCGCTCATCTCTTAACTCCCCTCCAATACAACACCGTCACCTCACTCACCACGCGCAGAAACAGCGAAATTCCACCAAAGTTCAACATAAGCTCAGAAGAAAATCGTACGGGAAGAAGTCGATAGTAGATCCTGACTTAACAAAAAAAATAGTTATTTTTTTTATTGATGAACCATTTTACCTATTTAAAGCACGCCTCATCGTGTTTAAATCGAATTTTAAAAAACGCGGGTGTTTTAAAGTTACCGTGGCAACATCAACAACTCGAGAAACGAAGTCTTAATCTATGGTCTAAATCATGTCTAAATGACAATTTTTTAATTATTGATCTGACAGGAGTAGTTTGTAACGTCAAAACTTTCATTCGAACAATAATTAACAATGTCAAATTTATAAATTAAAATGGAAAGTGCCTTTGGTATTGTTTGAAATATTAATATTTCGATTTTTCAAATCTTAGGAAATAGTATTTAAATTAATACTATTGACATTCAAAGAACTCAATAAGGTTGAACTTCCATCAAAATACAAATTAATTTATGTTTCCATGACAACGCAAGGTATACATCATATACATCACGAATTCAACTATTTGACATTTAGTTCTTATTTCCATCTATGATTTCCATTTCTTGTTGTTGTTGTAGTTACAGATCAGTATTTATAATTACAAAGTGCACCAATGAAATAAAAATAGCGTAAAGTATTCGTGGATAACTGGTCTTTGAAACTCTTGCTCTATTTCGAGCACTCCGGCTTCGCCGTCGTGCTCGAAAAATCGCGCGTGTTTTAAAGACCTTAATATCCACTTATACTTTAATATACTATCATGTATTAAGAGCGAAAAGTGATACATTATTGCTTGAGAGTAATGGTTACCGAAAGCAGTGATGTCACGTTTTTGCTCGTAATACATTCAACATTTTTTCTGCAATCACTTAATTGTAACTATTAAAAACAAATATACAATCACATTGGAAAGTAGGCTTTCTCGCTTTTCATTTACAACGAAAAGTTGAGGTTTCTTGAGGAGAGTTACTTTACGCTCACCGAGCGTAAAAAATGGCTCGCTGCCCATAACAACCGATACTACAAACACAATTGTATTGACAGTGACAGATATAAAAGTTTGAAACATATTTGAGTTGGCATATTTAAACTGACAGTTTTTGAAAGTTTTTATGAATTCTACTTTATATTTGTTTTTGATAGTTACAATCAAGTCATTGCAGAAAAAATGTTGTATGTATTACGAGCAAAAACGTGACATTGCTTTCGCTTTCTCTCAAGCAATAATGTATCACTATTCGCTCTTAATACATAAATAGCTACATTTTTATCGGTTACTCTCCTCAAGAAACGTCAGCTTTTCGTGGTCAATGGCAAGCGACAAAGCCTACTTTTCAATGTGATTGTAGAAAAACGTACTTTTCGGTGCAAAACACATGCACTTCGGGTGTTTTTACATATAAAATATACAGTACACACACCTTCGCCTTTCATAACCGGAATGTGGATGGGAGCTTTCTGTGAATTTTTCAAGCATCTTTATTTCCGCAATGATCGGAACGGCGATACATTTCAAACATTAACCAAACTGCAATCCATTGGGTGAACAGCCACAGCTGTATTGCGACCGCAAATCTCTTGCTATTAATCTAAATCAAACCCTCTATAGTAGGGTAGTATTAAAATTCTGTTCCATTTTTTCGTTTTATCAAAAACTGAATGGAATATTTCCACTTATTATAGTATTTCATCATTTTTTCATGGTTTATTTTAAATAAACTGGGTGCAAATGGAAACATGTTGGGAAGAAATGTAAAATATAACCTTCAATGAAATTTTGATATTACTTTTCATATCACGCAATATTTTCCACACAACATATGATAGAATTAGCCACTTACCTTGTAAAAATGGCAACAATTTACACATTACCGATCCGAAGACAAAATCTCTGAGAAGTGCCCCGATAAGTGTGAAAGGCATGCAGAGAACGCCGAGCAGAAGATCAGATATTGCCAAGTTCAGCAGGAATAAATTGGTTATGGTCCTCATGCGTTGGTTTTGCACCTAGAATAACAAACAGATTTTTTATTGACGTCTGGATTTGTTGAGTGGTTGTGATTCTTTTTTAGTGTGTGTGGGTTTTGTTTTAACGCTGTTTTCAAGATTTTCACAATGTAAGGATATAGCAAATAATTTTATTTTATCATCTTGAGGAATATAAACAGTTTATACGAGGAAAAATATTATTTCGATCACATTGAACAATACAGTTATAAAATAAAATCCCTACTAATAACATTTGGGTTTGTTTGTTATTTCATACAAATAATAAATATTCATATCAGATGCTGTCTTCACTTCACTTTTTGATGAAATGGCCCAATTAAATGTCAACAAAGATAAACAGGCCATATGTTCCCTTCTTCTGATAATAGCTAAAACTAAAATAACTGATACCTAGAATCAAATTGTTGGAGTCACTCGCCCTCACTGCACTGATTAATTGTATTTATGTTTGGGGGGTGACGTATTTATATATTAGAATGCTATATTTCCTGAAAAGAGTTCTTTCGGTTCCCGTCAATACTCCATATGTTATAATCCGATTAGAGACCGGAAGAAATATTTTTAAAATGTAATTGGAAACAGAAAATATTGACAATGGATCGCTATCCTAAGCTCTGGTTTAAACAACAATTGCGTTTGGTCAACTCTATAGATGTGAAGTATAACTGGTTAGTTGAGTAGAAAAATATCTCTGTTAATTTTTATTGTGACCGTATATGGAAGGATTGGAATCATCTTTCTTTTAAGTCACAGAGGAAAGATTTTTTTCTCCAAATACTATACAAGTCAGTATAGCGCAGTATTTCCCAACGTGGGCGATAGCGCCCCCTTGTGGGCGCTGCAGGCCTAAAGAGGGGCGGTAAGAGACCCAGAAAAAAAGGGGGCGTTGTGTAGGGCTTTGGGGTCGATTTATAATTTCATCTACCTAGCTACGAAGACTCTTAGACACCGACTTAGCTCTCGACTCTCGACTACATCTTGTGAACATCAACTAATATTAATTAAGATATAGCTCAAACTCGGTTTGATATAATAGACCGCGGGCAATCATGTTTTAACAAGTTTTTGTTGAATAATTCGATTTGTACATTCCTGTATCAATCCGCTGGTTCTATAATACTTGTTCTTGCTTGTCGAGTACGATTGGGCGTCGAATACGATAAACGAGTTTATGCACGTTCAGTGCTGCCAGATGTAACATAATTATCGAATTCTAACATAATTTTATCCCAAA
Organism: Galerucella tenella; assembly: GCA_910591685.1. Taxonomy (NCBI): domain Eukaryota; kingdom Metazoa; phylum Arthropoda; class Insecta; order Coleoptera; family Chrysomelidae; genus Galerucella; species Galerucella tenella. The sequence goes on from CAJUYH010002767.1 coordinate 28,027, forward strand.
CTAAAGTTGAAATTTCACTTGTACCATAATCGATAATTGTAACATAATTTTACTCAGGCATAAACTAATATTAATTTTTTAAATAAAACGCTAATCTATATTTTTCGAGTAAAATAACATGGGACATAAATATCACCACAGCGATGTAACGGCGAATGCCATAACCATGGAGACTATAGGAGTATAGGCTAAAACTTTGAAGTTACTTTTGTCAGATATAAAGGCAATGTCTTCAAATAATATTTATAAGAAGGACGATTAAGACGATGTCGAAGTTTGCTTAAAATAGGTTTTTTTATTTTTATGATTTTTTTGACTATGATTACGTTGAGTTAATGTTTAGAAGAGTAGATGAGTGGAATGTATGTTTTTCTTTCTTTTTTTATATACTTTATTACATAGTTCATGTTTTTAAGTTTATATATTTCACCAGAAACATTTTATTATTAATAAAATAAATTTAAAAAAATCCCTGCATAATATTTTCCTATTATTTTAAATTATTCTGTGTGTAACATAATTTTCTGAAAAATTCGATAATTTTAGCGGTTTTTAAGTATGTTTGAAAAGGGGGGCGTTAAAAAATAATTTATTCTTGAAGTGGGCAGTAGACAAAAAAAGGTTGGGAGCCCCTGGTATAGCGTCTGGTTATTCTTTAATGTATTTATATACTTCCTCTTCTACCATCTGTGAAAGAAGCACGTGCCTGCTTTGAAGATTGCCAATCTAGTATACCCGTTTATAAATATTATTCATTATTTGAGCTGCTTTCCTGCTGACCAGATGTTTGCGATTGAAACACGAGCGCTTCGAGCACAACGGTAGAGCTGGAACAAAACATAACCAATGAATATATGCGGCGCCATGATTCCATGAATATTAGTCAACGGCAATGTTTTCGGGCTTCGAGCACAAAAAATCCGGTAGGTACTTCAGGAGTAAGGGGAAGAGGATCTGTGTTTTAAACGTAATGACAGCTGGAACACGTGCGTCGAGCATTTGCGCGTTCGGGGGCTCATTTCCTTGCTCAAGGTTGATTGGAAAGCGACTCTTGACACCGTAATGGAGTTTTGTCAAAGCTACTCATCGTTGGATTTTGTGTATCTGAGCTGTTTTTTCCATACAAAACAACGTATCATCTAATGATGAAAATTTCATTTTTAACAAATTTATTTGTTGGAATTATCATACTTTGTTTGTATTCTTCCTTTATCTCGAGAGAAAGTTTGACTATTCTAGTGCTGCATCACTGTTGGTGATGGAATATGATATTTGTTCACAGAAGCATTCTCAGGTGATTCACTTCTAGTTCTGTCTGACTTTTGTCGCCTTTGGCTATGCATCCTATTTGTTTAACCGGTTTGTCGTCTGTTTGCTTCCATTTTATACTAAACTCTTTTTCAGGAGAGCTCAAGTAATCACAGGATAATTTCACTTCTACCGGATCTGCATCCCATTTTCTATTTTTTGTGTGTATCTCTACGAGTTTTTCACTTTTTCCACATTCTTGTATCTGACAACTAACACTACGATGAATAATTTCATTTCATGCTTAAACTCGAAAATGGAGATTCACTGTGGTTCAGACATGAAAGCAAAACTTCAACAGAGACTAAAAATGTTGAGGGGAGATGTTTTATTTGACTGTAAAAATATGAGGAAAAGGCTTTTAAACAACAAATGATCGCTGACATTTCAATACCACATAAATAGTGTGAATATATTCATCATCTTTGAAGCCTTTTGGATTAATTATATCAATATCATTAGTTGGGATATATTTATTTGAAATCAAGATAACATATGCCCATTTCATGCTCTCAAGTTTATGGAATTGTATTAGAGAAAACAAGGAGCATTGAACTTGTAAATTATTAGTCGTTGTTCAATGGGTCTAGTAGGTATATTGTTGGATGTACAATATTTGTTTTAGATTGTGTCTATCACATTCCGTCACTGTACAAAATGATAAGAGCGAAGGACAATGTGAAACCGAATCGAAGAAATGATCGGTTCTTGTTGTCAAGCTGGCGGAATAGAACATCCAAGGTGTGGCTGCGAGATGAGCTTCAAGAGGTTGATGATGTCAAAGTCAGCGAGCTAAAGGCTTTGAATGAGTGGATTGTTTTACAAAAGGATGATCATACGACCAACATTAAATCTGCAGCATCAAATAGCAAGATGGGATTCTGCTTGAAATTACTGGGCATGGAACCATGATGATTGGAACAAGACACTCTTCACGGATGAGCCCCGATTTTGTCTCCATGAACATCTTCGTTTGTATTGAGGTGAGACGTAAATTTAGAGGTGAGACTGTTTTGACTTGGGCAGGTAGCACGTATAGAGTACCTACAGAGTTGATTTTCGTGAATAATGACTATCTAAGAGCTCACAAATATATTAGAAAGACCATATTATGCTTTTCACCACACTCTGCCAGAATTGTCAGGGAATATCGAGATGAAAAGGTAATCACGTAGTTCAATTGGTGAGCATGCAGTTCGAGTATGAATACCATTGCACATGTCTGAGTTGAGGCGACGTATACAAAGGCAAATACCAGCCACAAGATCTGCAAATGAGTTGAGGGGACTGCTATTGCAGAAAATCCATGGATGTTAAGCTCGATGAAGATCTCCACCACTGGTTGGAGTACTAGTGAGCTCGGCAAAATTTCTAGTTGGGTTTAGGTTAGGTAATGTGCTCCCGGCTTCGTAATAGCACCGACGGTGAATAACAAAGAAAAAATCGATTTTGGTTTTAAAAAAGCAATAAATGAAAGCATGATATATACAGCCGTATATTCGTGGAATGGGTTATAAGTTTGAGCGTGTGTTTAATGACAATGCCGGGTATGTGGACGAACAAGACAAAAAACAAACGTTTTTCTACATATATAATATTAATTAGCTGTACAGTTCTCAGAACCAAACATGAGCCCCGGAAAATATGCGAACTAAAATAAGGTCATCGCAAGCAGCCAATCAAGAGCCAATGTTAACGATTGTCCATTAGTGATTGTTAAATATAATTAAATCGAATCGAATATAATATGACCGAGTGATTTCATCAACATACATCATTTTATTCATTCTGTATCAATGTTGTCAATGCTACGATGATTATCCGATTTTTAAACAATTTCAATAATTTGGATCCAATAGTTTTTCTTTCGAATATTTTGTAGAATGGCGAATAAAATGGCTATTGTTTTTGGGGATTTTTCAGATTGACTGGGGTCGAGGACTTTATTCCGATAAACAGTGTCATTTTGGTAATTTTGACAAATTATCATAATTTAAATAGTAAGTTCGGGTAATTTTCATTCTTGCATTGGCAACACTGGACTATAACCAGTTCATATTTTGTTGCTTGTCATAGAAACTTGACCCTTCTTTTTCATGACATTAATACAGTCATGTAATTTTAAAATATAGACATTTAGGGCAAACGGTAGTTTTAGTTATGGTCCAATATAAATTTTCTTATTAATAGATATTGAGAGTTACATTTTTAGCAAGTTTGACTTTGTTTACATATCTCTTAACAGTTGACGTTTATGGTATCAATATTTGGTTATCGATTCAAAATATCGAATTGTTACTACAAAAATACAACTACAGCGACATGAACACGCCCACCAGGGCTCACGTTTGCTTCTGCCAACTGTATATGTGTACGTCTATTGTTTGTAATTCCCGTTAGTAATTTGAACATACTGCATTATGGAAAATGTATATTCTAAAAATGTTGTGTGTACAGGGTTAATTATTATAAATATCGCAGCCCTTACCATAGTTATTATTGCATGAACAAAAAAATTTTGGAATGAAAGTTGTGTGGTTATACACTAATTTTATTAAAACACCAAGAAAAGTACAGCGGCGTGCGTAGTTTGGGGACACAAGAAAATTATTCGTTTTATAAATGAGAGATTATATTATCGATTTTTCGAAAATATTTTCTACTTCTGATTCCAAAAATATACCATATCATACCCCTGTCTTACACTGTTCTTAAGATATTGAATGATAAATATAGTAGCTTCTTCCTTAAGCTGAAAATATTCTTTGAGATAATTTTTTGGACGTTCAACTCCAGGATACAGCTCCGTATAATGTTCTACCTGTTAAAGAACATTTGAACAATGTATTTCAAGTGTGGATGGGGAATAATGTAACCATATTATGGCCTCCCAATAGTCCGGATCTATCCCCTATGGACTTATTTTTTGGGTCAATTAGAAATAAATTATCTAAATGTAAACAATCAAGCCATTTCTCATTCAATTCAAAATATTATTAGACGTTTTCAATTGGAAATAATGGTGGACACTTCGAAAAACTGATTATTATTTATTTATAGTTGTGAAGCTATCTATTATTTTTTGTAATTTTTACTAAACGCTGACCAAAACTTTTATTCAATATTTTAAAAGAACGGTTTATTATATGGTATATTTTTGAAATCAGAAGAAAAACACATTTTCAAAAATTCAATAATATACATGGTGTCGCATTTAAGAAAACGAATCATTTTTTTGTGTCCCCTAAACTACGCACATCATTGTACTTTTGTTGATGTAATATAAATTAGTATATAACCACACAACTTTTATTTCGAAAATTTTTTTGTTGATGCAATAATAACTATGGTAAGGGCTGGGACATTTATAATGAATAACCCTGTACGTACCACGTAACTTTTGTCAGTTGCTAACGTAGGTATAAAGTTTTGTGTATGTGTGTCCTGGTAGGGACAATGGTTTTAAAAACATTTAGAAAATATTTCAACAAATTTTGACGCCGGCCAGAAAAATGTTTTAAATTCATAACTTTCTCCATTTAATCTAATTAAAAACGAAAAAAATCAGCAGTCTCTTTAGAATGTCTGTCACGAACGTCCTCAGCAAAATACCTCAGTTATATCAAAACCATTTATTCGTGTCTTTACTTCAATCTCCATTCTGTTTTTCGAACAGATTTTACAATAGAATTGCCACCAAAAAGTTTTTGGTAGGCGACGAGGGATGGGCCAACTTTTTTTGTACTTATGTCAGTAACAGGAAGTCTGCCTTTCACCAAAAATAACTTTGCTTCTGTGGCTAATGCTCTCAAATTGCTGGAAAAATTCTGGTTTAATTTATATCCACGAATAAAAAAAGTTCACGACAAAAGCAATTAGATGAATAATATGAAGTTAAAATGTTGATGGGAAAACTCTTTCCACTTAACAATTAAAAAATTATCCACTTAATTACAATTTCCTGTGAACATTGTCATATTTAAGTGAAATTTAAGATGTCAAAGAAAATAATTTAATACAATTGAAACAACTTACAAAACTTTTTCAGAAATACTTACAAAAGTTTTTCAGAAATACTGTCAGGGAACAGAGACCATTCAATAAGAAGCAACAACTAATTCTCGGGACATATGCCCAGACAGACATTAAATTGGACGGGGTTGGGATATCTGCACTTCAGTAAATGGTAGAATTCTATTATATTGACAAAAAACCATCTCTGTTTTGAAGATATTCACAGCAAAGCGTGTTACAAAAGATATTTACCTTGTAGTGATAGGGCGTTTTATTTTTATTTTTTTTTTTCTTATTCTTTTGGGAATCAAACCACAATAATGTTTTTTATTTTTTATTTCGACGTTTCGGTAGCGTTCCAGCTACCGTTGTCAAGATTAACTAGCAATAAAATGAATAAAATAATTTTTGTTCTTCTTAAATTTAGAGAAATAGAATATTCCAATTCTATTGTTCTCCAACTTATTGAAGTATCTATTTTATATCAGAGTTGGAAACAATGACAATTGAATTGAGAAGTTTTCTTATCCAGATATTGCATTTTCTGATAAAGTACATTCGACATCTGATATACGCTTTCATCAGATAGATAGAGTCACATGTCCGATTGTTGCATGGAAGTACAAATTCAATACAGCTTACCATATCCAACGAACATTAACAAGACAAGAAGGGTCACTCTCCGTCGGAACTTCATATCCTTCTTACACAAGCGCGCCGACGATTTCGACAAATTCCTGGAGCCGTGCACGTGCTTGTGCTTATACGAGGTTGATGCAAACCGCTAGCGATTAAGACGAATAAACGTTCACTTACCAGGGTGATTTAAGAACATCCAGAAATAATTGTTATTGTAACCTATTCCGCTAAGTGGGAATTAAAATAAAATAGTATATTACGTAACGTGTGCGGAAAGTGACATTTTTCACACGAGTGGGAAGTATTATCTCACGAGCGCAGCCGAGTGAGACAATCCCACGAGTGTGAAAAATCACTTTCGCACAAGTTATGTACACTATTTTTCCTACGACCACGCGATATACTTTTACCAAATTAGGCATGTATAATCTTGCTTTTTTATGTAGATGTGAGAGGTTTTACATATGTGTATTTGTAAATACTTTATATGGTTTTGATTACTTACCTTTGAAATTGGCCCAGAAAATTGTGATTTTTATGTTTTAATAACATGAAAGTCCAATAAATGTCGATATAAACACATTTTATTTTGGAGAATAAATAAACTGTTGTGTATATTTCCTTAGCTCTTATTAGTATCTTGGACAAGAACCATAAGCTACAACAGTGGGATGGCCGAGCGGTCTAGGCATCCGTTGGCTCGATTTTTGACAAGCAGTAGGGTGGTTCGAGTCCGGGCTCGGTATTTTTTTTTTTTAATTTTAAATGAAATAAATAGATTATATTATATTATTATATGGACAAATCAACTTAGGAAATAAGCATTTCACATAAACATATTAATTTGCGGAGTAAAAAGACTAGCATTTCAACATTCAATTTGACAGCTTTTTTATCCGCACACGTACGGATAAGATTTTTTTCCGTACGCGTATGAATAAAGGTCACTTTCCATAGAACTAGTCAGTGCGATATATGTCACTTTCCTATGTGGTCGTAGGAAAAAGGGAATATCGTCAGGATATTTAATTGGTGAATCTAAACATAATTATCAAAAGAACTGGTAGCAAGAATAAAGGGAAAAATGAAAGTTACATCAAAAAGTAAAGATGTAGTAAGCTACAGATGAGACTAGTAGGTATAAAAATTAACAATAAAATGTTTGCAAATGCCAACTTGAATAGGTATTCTAATATAAACTGTATACAGGTCATTACAGGTTGTTTCAAATCCGATGCCATCAAAGAGAACCAACTTACCTAACAGTGAAATACGTGTACTGGGAAAAATAATTATCGCGATTCGAAAATTGTGAGAATCGATACACGAACCATCCAAAACCAAAGGCGTTTAACCAAATGAGTTAGAATCCATGAATTTTGAAAGTCTTTCATATTGAATATGCCGGTTTTCAAAGATGTTTCAAGATATTTGATTTCATGTTAGGTTTCATTGATTGTGTCGAAGAATATCTATTTTTTATATCCTGGTTCGCAAATTTAATTATAAAATAAATCCGCAGCCTAATATATAGGTTTAAAAATATTTATGGGGAAACTCTTTACAAGGATGTGTAAACAGTAAATTTTCATATAATTTTCTAAGGGTCGCTCCAACTAAGATTATTTCTAGTTGTTTAACATATTCTACAATATCACTAGGAGGTACATTCAGACCTCCATAGTTTTTAGAAGTCGAATATACTTTATGCTCTGAAAATGCAGCCGCTTCTTTCGGTAATGTCTTTTCATCATTATACTTTGTGCAGGCACTACAAGAGTGTTGCAGCAAACATTTCCTTAATAGATAGCCAGAAATGTGAACTACAGCATTGCCATCCGAACTTGAAAGATTTCTATAGTCGCATGTGAAAACTGTTTTTATATTCTTTTAGCATATCAGGAGTAACTTTGAGCAAAACTGTATTAATATCTTTAATACAATTGGCAACTTCAACCTCATTGAAATATTTTAGAGAAAATAATTTCTTGAATGCCCTACAAAATTGAATTGGGGTTGGATTTCTCGAGTTTCCGCAACAATTTTTTACCAGACCAAAAAATTTTACAATGCAGGTTCCTTGTTAAAAGAAATGAATAATTCCTGTATTTTAAAGTTTCCCATGAAGACAGAGCAGAGGTAATAGTAATTTTCCAGCCATTTATAAAGTGCATAGTATTGTTTATACATTTTTCCACGTATGTTGCCTTTCCATAATTCTGTTTGTAGAACAAAACACAAAACACTAAGTACATTAATGTTTATTTTATTTCTAAAGGAAAATTCGCTCACTCAAAAAGACAATTGGTATATTTCTTTACATATCCCTACGACGGACAACCTGTTTTTGCATATCGCGCGTAGGAGACTTACGGTGCTCTATACACAGTAGCATCCGATATTCGAGCGAGATAGGCATAACGAGGGGAGGAACTTAGAGTGATCCTTCTTGTCTTGTTAATGTTCGTTGTTTCTCAGCTGTTGTGTAAGAATTCTCATTTAATTTAGTCTCTAGGCGGTAGTAGGAAGGAATCCACGTGCACATCAGATACTTTTTATAGAACTTTTAGTTTTTCATATACACGTTTTGAATGTTGTCTCACTCAATTGGAATACATTATGGCCAAATGGTTCATGTAAATTATATTAAATAAGTAATTGAATGCGTCTACAACATCTGACTTAAACAAAATACATATTAAGAATAGGAGAAACGGCTTTTAACGTTTTCTTATTTTGGAAGTTCATAAAATACCAGGCCTTACACAACAATGCAGACTGAGATATGTAACTTCGTTAATTTCAATCTAACGACAATTAAGTTTGGCTGTGAGTCTCAAGTTGGGAGTTTCAAAAACATCAATTTGAAAGTTGAGAGAGAGACTTATTTTAAAGGCGAAGTATTCAAAATCCGTCAGTAAGTTCCTTTATTAACACAAAATTAATTATTCTTCACGGGGTTATTTCGGATTGAAATAAAATAACTAACTGAATAAATGGATTGAAGGTGGGACGGTAAGTTGATTACAATATCTCATTTATGTGACAAACAAGTGATTTATAGGAACTTTTAGGACCAAACAAACATTTTTTTATATCCGATAATCTTTAAATGTAGAAGCAATTTGTAAATAGAGTTTATACAATAACCTTTTTGGTGTGCTTCATCGATTGTTAATGTTCTTCTAACACATTACGTTGGAAGAAATGGGAAAAAAGGCAGGACTGTGATAAATCCCAATCAAAATATCACAATAATGAACCGTTTAAATGTATTACAAACGTTAACCCTAATCTTTGACGTAAAAAATGTGATTAGTTGGTATTTAGATTACACACAAGCGCAACCTATCAATCGGGAGAAATTACAACATTCAAAATAGGATACAGACGTACTTTCGCAGCGGCAATGTGTCTTACGTCTTTTACTTATGTCCTACTAACAGTTCTCGTCAGGTCTGTACTTTGTTGTTTACGGTCAATTATTATTTATGAGAAGTGAATATTAATCTTATTAGGTATATTAAAAAAAATCAATATTTCGAAAGTTCCCAAGTATTTTCAGTGAGAAAAAGAAGCTGGTAATTATCAATTTAGTAACTTTTTCGAATTTGTAAATAAAATAAACGACATACCGAAAACCGTCACAAACGATTACGCACACCAAGAAGGCTATTGAATGTACTATAGTATAGTTTGGTTCAAAATATATCTTTGGTTTCTACATGAATGAACTATCTTAAGCCCCATTTTGTGGAGTGAATAATCTTTTAAAACTAATAGATGGTAACAAGGTGAAATCAGAAAGAGTTCAAATTAAATCACATTAATAATGTTCTATTAATTAGCAAGTGGAGTTCAATTAACTTTGGTGAAATTATTGTACCAGGTATCTGAACAAGAGAGGAAACCCGCTGTATCCAGGTAACTATTTATTGTACAGCTTAAAGCAGTAATTCTTAACGCTTCAGTCCCGGGGAACCATTTGACAAAATTTCGTTTATGCCGTGGATGATTTGCGACTTCACTTTGTCGTTTGTGGTGCTCTTCGAACTTTTTTTTTTAATTTCCTGGCCTAAAAGTTCTTCTGCAATTTTGAGATTACAAGGATTCATAAGAGATTCGCGGATTGAGTGGGCTTTTTTGGATTCTGCAAAAATTTTTGAAAATTCAAAGAATGCAGATAATGTTGGTTCAGATGTTACACATTTTAATTTTTTGTTTTGCCACTTTTTTCAATAGTATCATGAGCATTGCTATGGTTTTCAAGATATTCAAATATCTGGTAATAGTAATCCATTGTTTTTGATTTACATGTATGGTGCTGAAACTTTTTGGTAAAAGTTAAAAAACAAATATAAATTGAGTATCATTTTAATACCGTCATAAAAGTTTTTGTTTTGATAAAAATACGACAGCCAAGATTTTACCTCTGCCAATTTGAATTCAGAGATTCTTAGTTCTTTTGATGTCGTGATTGTCGTGAATCCATGGACTTAAAAAGCAAACGTAATTCACCAAACTGAAAATCAAATAACTTGTCTTCGAACTGGAAAATTTGAATGGAAGGCTTAAAACCTGAATGGATGGCATACATTTTCAAATGAATTTGTGAGCAGGAGTTTTGTTGCTAAAACTTCAATCAGTTTCACCATTTAAAATGTGATTGATGTTTTGTGCTTTCTTTAGTTCACTCACGACAGCCGCAGACAAAAGTATGCCTACGGATACATTCTCATGTCTATATATTTTCAACCAATCGGTAAAAATTGTTTTGGTACTTCAGTTTTAAAAAAATCAGTAAGAACAGTTTTGTAGATATTCCTATAATATGAATGTATGGCTTCCATACATGACAGATATCGACAATGTCAATTATTTTTCAATTATAATTATCTTGTTTCTGAGGCTATTATGAAATTTCAGTTTTCTCAGCTACATACGAAAAAATTTCATTCAATACTCAAGAAAAGTCGTTTTATTACCTTTACATTATCTAGAAAAATAAGATAAGAAAATCGCAGCTTGCATAAAGATTAAAAAAAAAAAACAGATCAAATCCTGGATTATTGAAAAGAGCTCCAATGCTCGATATTTCATTGTTTTATAAATCGCAAAACTTTTTCGAACCGATCTATAGCTATAAAGAATCATTAACTTAAAAATGCTATACTAATGTGCCCTCAGACGATGACTTGAAAGGTAAATTTAAAACCATCGAATACTTCAAGTATCAAAGTTGATGGAATGTTGTGAAAAAAAGTCTTTCTTTCGATTTCAGTATTTCATTGCGAAGCGTAAAGTATCGTTTGTTGAAAGCCCTAGACGTGACCTCCCAAATATTTGCAGACTCTGATTAAATGTAAAACACATCGCTTTTGTTTGGCCAAATTGGTATTGATTGGTATTCCCGCGAGAATTCCAAATGAAAAGTTATTCGATACATGATAAAATTTTGGTTTCACGAAAGAATCCTTTTTGTCTTCAAAAGTTGATATTACAATATAAAAGCTTATGGTTTAAGTAATACACAAGATAGCTATACACAAATATGTCTTTGAGCCCGTGAATTTTTATTTCAACCGAGGTGTACAAAAAATGGTCACCCCCTTTTCCGCCTACACTTGATACCTACTCCCTCAGATTTTTTAAATAGCAAGAGGGGTCATGCAACACATTGCTGGAAAGGGAATGAAAAGCTGAACTCAAAAATGTTTCAAACTCTGCTTTAATCTCAATTATATGTTTGTTAATAACGATTTATTGGTTCAGTTCGAAACACCCGCTAACAAAAATTACCTAAGGCAGCAGCATGTTGAAACGGTGGTGCTTCTGATTCATTGAAAATATCTAAAGGTGCTCCACGAGGATCTATTCTTGGACCACTTACTTTCAGTATTTATATTTCTAATTTAACATCTAATTCATACAATATGAGCGTCTATTGTTATGATGATGATACTCGAGTACATGACACATTATCACCAACTGATTTGGCTTCAGAAAAGCCTAATAATGACTTATCTAAACTTGTAGTTGCATCTGAAAAATATCATCAATTGAGTCCTTTTGAATCAACTGCTTTGGCTTTTGGTAAAAATAAAAACAATATTAGGATGGATTATTCAAAGCTCGTTGCAAAATAAGAAAATTCATTGTATTGATGTGTCCTGAAGAGTTATTTTTAGACTCTGGTCTTTAATTTAGAATCATGTGTTCATTAATATTTGAAAAGCATAGTACATTGAAAAGTGTATCTCAATATAGACATATTTTAGGCTGAATATTTCTAACGAAGTCTTTAGTTTTCAGGTATTTCAATCACAGAGATGTAGTGTGTGGTACCTGTCTTGATAATAATGATATTAAGAGAATACAAAAGATGTGGAAGTCATGTCTTAGATTTATTGATGGTATCAAGAAATATAAGAGTATTTCTTTTGAACTTAAGGATGCCAAATGGATTGATATGTCGAGCAACCGAAAACTAAATGCTCTTTGAGGAGCGGCTATTCGGAGGAAGAAAGGAACAGAATCCGATGTTTACAGATAATGCAAAGTTAGTAGTTGAGGTGCGCATGCGTCCAAGCAGCCTTTAACCTTCTATTGGATGTGGCTGAATGTGAGCAGATTGGCACAGGAATGTGAGCAGATTGACACAGTTAGTAGAGTACCGAGCTAGAGAAACACGGTTAGGACCTGGATTTTTTTGTTTTTTTTTCAGTTTTTCATTTCTTATTTTCTGATATTTTCATACATAATTACACTTTGATCAACCGGGTTTGGGCCTGGGTTTTCTTGTTTTTTTTAGTTTTCTATTTCTTATTTTCTGATATTTTTATACATACAGGGTGGGGCAATCTTCTGACATCGGAGGATTACATCGTTGTGGTGAGAGATAGAACTTTATAATTTTGTGTGAGCTAATACAGTTATTGAGGGCACATTTTGAAAATACTTTCGATTCTACAGGGCGTCCCAAAACCACGTAGCAGCACAAACTTACATTTTTTTAAATGGAACGTACTATATTTTGTTCAAGAATCGAAAACATCTCACCGAGAGCGTTACAAAAATATAGCACTCTAATATATTATAAGGGTGTTTTACAAAGATATGGCCAGTTATTAGTAAAAAAGACCTCCACTTTAACACTCTGCAAAACAGTAAATTAAAATAAATCAACAGGTCTTTGTATTCAAATGTCATACACACATCATTGGCTGTACTCAGTATTAATTACTTTTTTATCTGTGGCTTCTTTATTACAGGGTGAAACAAAACGCAAATCAAGCAATATCTCAAATTTTTTAAATGAATCACCCTATAAGTCTTTTTACAATTTGTTAGTACAATTAATAAACTTTCAAACGATGTAGTACACTTAGGGCATAAGTTAATGGAAAGTCGTAGATATTTTATGATAATGGTCAAAAACAAGTATTTTACGTACACAAATTAAATGGTATTAAATTTTTACATGCAACATCTTGTGAATTTTAACATTTCTAAGGCATAAATTCTAATCGTAATTTTGGATGCATCTAAAATATCTTTGACTTCTACTCTTACCATTAGAGGAAGGAAAGAAGGAATTATGTTGGAAGAAATATTTTTGTTTACTGTAAGTAGGCTAATGTCATTATAGTACTAATAAATATAAAAGCAGTTTGTAGTCTTTAATAATTACTTTAGTCATCACAAACAGTATATCTTAGTTATGTAAACTGCAAGCTTGTATTTTATTTCCCAACTTTTTCTATTTTTGAAAAACTAACAATTATGGAAACCAACATTATAAGAACACTCACATTTACATAAATGAACATTGACATTCTATAAAAAGTATAGTAGTTTATGCTAAGTGTTCAAAATGGCGACCATTTACTTCCATACAATTCTTTTCAAAAACGAGGATCTTACTCTTTCCAACATAGTTGGAGTTATTGTGGAAAATGCGTTACGAATCCTTTCTTTCACGTCTTCTCTGGTAGTAGGTTCCGTTTGATACACAAGTTGCTTGATGTATCCCCATAAAAAGAAATCCATCGGTGTGAGATCTGGAGATCGAGGAGGCCACGAAATTGGTCCACCACGTCCTATCCACCTGTCGGTAAAATGTATGTTTAACCACCGACGTACACAACGAACGTGATATACAGATGCTCCATCTTGTTGGAGCTACAAGTTAACTAGGTATTTTGTTTGAATCAACTTCCTAAACACAAACGAAGAATACAGCAATATTTCTTTGACATTTATTAGTAAATACTATTTTGATAGTAGCCCACTTGATATAATCAAAAATATGGCTTGATTATGTTTCGCCCATTCTCAAACAAGCCTATAATAACAATTCTTGAAAGTGAAACATAAATTACCTCACGCCTTCACTGGTGTAATCTAAGAAATGTGCTGACTGCAACTACAGCATATTATATTATATTATATTTCCTTATCTATGAACACTTGTTTTCAGTTATTAACAATCTCGTTAGATTCTTTTTGTTTCTCATACAGTTAAGATCATAATTTAATAAAATCATTTTTGTAGAAATTAATAAATTGTAAAAATAAATCTTTTTAAAAACGACTTCGGCATTCTCGATAAGTTATTTGGCGCAGTCAGTAGGATATTCAGGAATCCGCGTATCGTACGTGCATTTTTCGTTTTCAAACGATTGACTGAATACCGAACTTACAATACAGGGTGTGTCATTGTGTGGAAGTGTTGTGTTGGAGGCTCCTCAAAAATCAGGAAACCAAATCTATCGCAGAACCAGCGCAGCCCAAAACCAGTAGACTACCGGAATTTGGGATAAAAATCGCCCGAATTCGCAAAGAAGACCTACTTAGAAAAGACAGAATCGCAGATCTAGTAGTCATCTTTATAGGAACATAAGTGAGATGCTAATAGTCGTTTTGTTTTATATGTAAGTACTCTTTGAATTGAACCAATTTATTTTATTTTATATGGAAGAAATTACAAACGAACTTGAAAACTTAGCTTTAACAAACGAAACCAATAATTTAAATTTAGAAATGAATCAATTTAAACCAGAATATTTAAAGTGCATCCCAGAATTTGATGGGAATCCCAACGAATTGAATAGTTATCTATCTACGAGCGAATCACTTATTGCTAATTTTTACGATGTCAGAAATCCGAACAATTTTCAAAATACCTTTATCCTAAATTCTATAATTTCGAAACTACAGGGTAATGCAAAATTAGTGGTTAATATTCAGAATGTTTCTACTTGGGAAGACTTAAAACAAATTTTAACTCGGAGTTTTGCTGATCAGAGGGATGAAGCTTGTCTTAACAGAGACTTAGTCATGCTAAGACAGGGTCAGAATGAAAAACCCCAGCAATTTTTTGATAGGTGCTTAAATTTATTGAATCTCTTATGTAACTATGTAGATTTACACGAAACAACAAACGAGGGTAGACTTTTAAAACGCGAGCTATACCAAAAATTGTCCTTGAAAACATTTTTATCTGGTCTGAAGGAACCACTAGGAACAACTATACGTTGTATGAAACCTTCGACTTTAAATGAAGCATTGCAATATCTTACTAGAGAAGATAATATTCACTACTTCCAAAATTTTTCGAACAAAAATTCTGCCCCACCCCAAATTCCACTAAACAACCATAGAAGCCAACAGCCAATTTTTCATCAGAGATTTAATGGTGGGTCAAATTTGCCATTCAATTATCAAACACAAAATAATCAATTCAGACGAAATTCGTTTCCCTCACAGCCCATCCATATACAACCAAGGCAAAATTTCCAGCCCACAAGATACCCAACTAATGCTCAAGTCTTTAGGAACCCCAATAATAGAAACGTCTTCAAACCAAATCCGAACCAAGTATTAGCAAATCCTACACCTATGAGTGTGTCTACTCGAAATACCTCAAAACCAATACCCGGTCCATCGACTTTCCATCAAAATCAAAATTTTACCAATTCACCTAATTCTAATAGAAATATTAATTTCGGTAATCAACCAAAATATATCTCAGAAGAACTATTTAATACCGAGTTTGATGAAGACCAATATTATGAACAAACTTATCAAAACTATGATAGACCTTCTAATCAAAATAATCGATATGAAGACAATATTATTCAAAACTCTAACAATTATCAAAACAACGAAATTGATATTAATACACCAACTAATAATCAAAATTTTCAAGAAAAGCCTCTTTTGACCAGAGACAGATAACGCCAATCATTTCTATCAACACATCAAATTCGAGTGAACTCTCTTATATAATTTTTCCAGAATACAATATTAAAATTCTTATAGATTCTGGAGCAACAAAATCATTTATCGATCCAAATATCGCTTATAAATTTTTTCCTAATTCAATAAAATTTGAACCATTTATAGTATCGACAGTGTTTCAAAAATCTTCACACAAACACAGTGTAGCTATACCTACTTCAAAAATATTTAATTTACCAGAAACTAAATTAATGAAATTTTACTTATTCAAATTTCACAATACATTTGACGGTCTTATTGGTATCGATAATTTGAAATTTCTAGAAGCCAATTTAGATTTTCAAAAAGGATATTTAGTAACACCTTATTGTAAATTGAAATTATTATTCCACCCCACATCAAAAGAGCTTAATCTTATAACAATTGGCCCGAGATGCCAACAAGTAATTAAAGTAAAAACTTCCATACAGAGTGGAGAAATTATTATACCCCACCAAAAGATTCATAACTGCGAAATCCCCGAAAGTCTAACAATTGCTAAAGATCACGAAGCTTTTACTACTATTTTAAACAGCACTACACAGCCAGTTACTTTAGATTTTTCTCGACCATTATCAGTCGAACATTTTGAGAGACAAGAAATTCAGAATTTTGATTTCAACAATATTGAAACCGATTGTAGAAATTACTTAAACCTAGATGCAATTAGAACAGATCACTTGAATCAAGAAGAAAAATCATCAATTTTAAATCTTTGTAAGGAATTTTCTGATATCTTTTACCATGAAAATACATCTTTGACTTTTAATAATAAAATAAAACACCAAATTAAGACAACAAACGATATACCTGTTTATTCTAGACCATACCGTTATCCATTTATTTATAAAAACGAAGTTCAAAATCAAATCAAAAAAATGTTAGATTCTAATATTATTCGACCAAGTAATTCACCGTGGTAATCGCCAATATGGGTGGTTCCCAAAAAACTAGATGCATCAGGACAACAAAAATGGCGCGTGGTAATTGATTACCGGCAGCTAACCACGAAAACTATCGATGATAGATATCCGTTACCCAACATAACTGATCTATTAGATAAGTTGGGCAAGTGTCAATATTTCTCAACCATTGATTTGGCCAGTGGTTTTCACCAAATCCAAATGGAAGAGAAAGACATAGAAAAAACTGCTTTCACGACAGAACAAGGACATTGGGAGTTTTTACGTATGCCATTCGGCTTGAAAGGAGCTCCAGCTACTTTTCAACGCGTGATGGATAATATCCTTCGCGGTATACAGAGCGAACAATGTCTTGTATATCTTGACGATATTATCGTTTTTTCCACTTCATTACAAGAACATCTTGAACGACTTAAAAATGTTTTTCAAAGACTAAGAGAGTCAAACTTTAAAGTACAGCTCGATAAATCCGAGTTTTTGAAGAAAGAAGTAGCTTACTTGGGTCACATAGTGACACCAGATGGCGTGAAACCGAACCCGGACAAAATAAAAGTAATAAAAAAATATCCAATACCAACCACAACAAAACAAATTAAGGGTTTTTTAGGCTTGTTAGGTTACTACAGGCGATTTATTCCAAACTTTGCCAGAATTACTAAGCCCTTAACAAAGTGCTTGAAAAAGGGTGCAAAAATTATACATGATGAAGAATTCATAACTTGTTTCGAAACATGCAAAAATTCACTAATAAATGACCCGATCTTGCAATATCCAGATTTTAATAAAACATTCAATTTAACTACAGACGCAAGTAATGTTGCTGTAGGTGCAATATTGTCCCAGGGGCCGATTGGTAAAGACTTGCCAATAGCATATGCGTCAAGGACCCTAAATGACTCCGAACGAAATTATTCGGTTATTGAAAAGGAACTACTAGCCATAGTTTGGGCTACGAAATATTTTAGACCCTACCTATACGGTCGAAAATTTAATATCGTGACAGATCATAAACCTCTTAAATGGCTTTTCTCACTTAAAGACGAAAACAGCAAATTTACACGATGGAAATTAAAATTATCTGAATATAACTATGACATTGTGTATAAACGTGGAACCTTAAATTCTAACGTTGATTCACTTTCAAGAATAGAAGTCCACACTAAGGAAACAGATACATTTTGGCAACAAGTAGACGAAATAATAAACGACAATGACAAAAATAACAGATCACAAAAAAATCCCTACCATGATCCAGTTACAACTAACCTCTCACAAGAACCTCTAATAGACCTTTATACCGAAAATATCCCTATCCCAGAGAGCCCACTCGAAGCAGACCATATAAATGAGGACGAAGACGAAGATAACACATCTTTACTAGTGCATCCTGACCTATACATTCCAATAGATCCAATAACAATACACAAAAACCGAACCGACAATTCCGAAAATCAAATTGACACCGATGACGAGACTATTCACTCCAACGCTGAACATAACCCAACTTTCGAAATCCCTACCACTACTACAGCATTGAACTATTGTCAAAATCAAATCATAATTAGTTCAGTTCTACACTCGCCCAGTAATCCCAATACTAAAATTTTATTCGGAAATAAAAAACGAATAAGTTTTCAGCTTTCAGAAAATAATTTTGAAAAAAACGTTATCGATTTCATGAAAAATTACATTAACCCGGACACGCAATATTGTCTATACTTCGAAAACCCAGATCTTTATGAACCATTTTTAGTAGTATTACAAAAGTATTTTAAATATTCATCCCTAAAACTAAGAAGATGCACCAAAAAATTAATCGATATTACTGATAAAGACGATGCTAAAGAAATAATTCAGAATTACCACGAATCCAAAAGTAATCATAGAGGTATAGACGAAACCTACCAACGCATTAAAGAAAAATATTACTGGCCGTTCATGAAAAATTCTATACAAACATATATTAATGATTGCGAGATATGCCAACAAAGTAAATACGAACGACATCCTGTTACTATAAAAATGAATACCACACCAACCGCTAATAAACCTTTTCAGATAATACATATGGATACATTCACTTTAGAACGCGGTAAATTTTTAACAATAGTAGATAGTTTCTCAAAATATGCAGAAGCATACCATCTATCATCCCTCTCTAGTACAGAAATCGTAAATAATCTAATAAACTTTTTCTCCCACCACGGAGTTCCTGAACAAATTCTAGTTGATAATGGTACCGAATTCAAAAACTCTGTCATTTCAGAACTTTTAGCTTTACATAAAATTAAAATTCATTTCTGCTGTCCCAATCACCCCCAATCACAAGGAGTAGTTGAGCGATTCCATTCAACAATCTTGGAACATGTTCGCCTACTTAATACCAGAGGTTTTCTTAAAACACCTATCACTATGAAAATGAACTATGCCATTCTTGCATACAATTATTCGATACACTCTACAACAAATATGAAACCCATCGATATAATCAATGGGCATATAAATACTAATGATCCCTTTAATTTAGAAATTGATAAAATTCTTATGAACGATTACATAGAGAGCCATAGAGAACGTACTAAATTGCTTTATAAAAAAATAAATGAAAATCTTATCAAGGAAAAAGAAAAACGTACAGATCGAGTGAATAAAAATCGAGACGATCCATGTATTTTTACACAAAATCAAAAAGTTTACGTTAAAAACCCCAAACGACAAAAACATGCCAATAAATTTAACAAACCTACAATAATTCAGGAAGTTAAGGCTAAAGATAAAACGGTTTCAACAGAATCACAAGAAAAAGTGCATATGGACAATTTAAGACGTCCCCGTAACAGTACGTTTACTTTTAACGACTA
>CAJUYH010002768.1:0-37436 GCA_910591685.1 Galerucella tenella
GACTGTCAATCGTTGTTGAGCTACAACACATCATGTAAATTAAATTTAATAAAAATCACCAACAATGTGTCTCAAGTTATTAACACAAAATATGTCGAAAATAATTACCCAGAAATTTGTAAAGGTATTGGTAAGCTAAGAAACTGTGAGATTAAACTACACATAGACTCAAATGTAGTTCCTGTTGCGCAGAAGCATAGAAGAATTCCTTACCATCTTCGAACAAAAGTTGAAGAAGAATTGAACAGATTAGAAGCACAGGATATCATTGAAAAATCCACTGGTGCTACTCCATGGCTGTCATCAATAGTTATAGTCCCAAAACGAAATAAAGACACAATAAGGTTATGCGTTGATATGAGATCAGCTAATAAGGCAATTTTGAGAGAACGCCACATCACCCCAACACTCGATGACATCATCAATCAATTGAATGGCTCCGTACTGTACAGCAGTATTGATTTGAAGGATGGGTATCACCAACTGACGTTAAGTGAAGAAAGTAGATACATCACCACTTTCTCGACACATGCAGGACTCTATCGTTACAAACGACTGAGTTTTGGCATTAACGCTGCAGCAGAAATCTTTCAAAACTCCGTGAGACAGGTGGTCGCAAGTATTCCAGGAGTTATTAATTACAGTGATGACATACTAGTTTTCGGGAAAACAGTTGAGCAACATAACTTATCCTTGGAAGCACTGTTAAAAAAACTACGGGAAGTAAATCTAACCATAAATACCACAAAATGTATTTTCAGCGTATCAAAGATAAAATTTTTTGGCTATGTATTTTCGAAAGATGGAGTTCAACCAGATCCAGACAAAGTGAACAGCATTGTAAACATGAAACCACCCGAAAACCCATCAGAAGTTAGAAGTCTTTTGGGCATGATTAATTATCTATCAAAATTTTTGCCCAAACTAGCCCAAAATACACAAACTCTACGAGACTTAACACACAAAGATGCTGTGTGGGAATGGAAACAAGAACATAATAAAATTTTTGAAATCCTGAAGAAACAGCTACAACAAGCCACCACATTATCATATTTTGATATTAATAAATCAACCGATCTTTTTGTAGATGCAGGCCCTAAAGGTCTCGGTGCTTTGTTAACACAAGGAAATAACATAATTGCATATTCAAGCAAAACTCTTACATCAGTCGAACAGAGATACAGCCAAATAGAAAAAGAAACTCTGGCATGCACATGGGCTATTCTACATTTCAACATATACCTATATGGTTCAAAGTTTACACTTCATACTGACCATCACCACTAGTTAAAATTCTAGGAAACAGTCGTTCCGCTCCCAGCGCACGCATCGAAAGACTCTTACTACGCATTCAACCATATGAATGCAGAGTGGTACATCAAGTAGGAAAATCAAACCCTTCCGATTATTTGTCTCGTCATCCTGCAGAAACGACGTCAGACCATAATAAAATTGAAGAGAATGTGAATTTTTTGGTACACGCAGCAATGCCCAAAGCCATGACAGTCGAGCAAGTCCAAGAAGCTACTAAAAATGACAGTATACTGTCAGCAGTAATAGATGCAATAAAGAACAACAAGGACAACTGGTATCAGCCAGAGTTAATACCGTTCAATAAAATAAAAACAGAGATAACTATAGGTTAAACTATAGGTACTATAGGTACACGCACCGATAAGCCAAGAACACGGTAAGGTCTACAAAGAGCTATATGAAGAAATAAAGGCAGATCCAATACTAGGAATGCCAACGGATCAGATTGCCCCACAATATAGCTTTAAAAACGACTATACAGTTTACATTCCAGAGAGAAAGGACTGGGAAGCAGGGCCTCCTATAACAGCGAATCTCAACTGGTACACTGATGGCTCGAAAACAGACTCCGGAGTAGGAGCTGGAATTTATTGGGTACAAGAGAAGATCACGATCTCTCTAAGCCTAGGGAAACATGCTACTGTCTTTCAGGCAGAGGTACTGGCGGTGCAATGTTGTGCAGAAGAGTTGATGAGACAGGAGGTCGATAACCAAAGAATCGTCATCTGCTCCGACAGCCAAGCAGCACTTAAGGCGATACGCTCATATAAGATAACATCAAATCTAGTGTGGGAGTCCGACACTAAACAGACTAGGTGGTCATAATAGAGTGACCCTGGCATGGGTACCAGGCCACCAAGGAATAAAAGGCAATGAAAAGGCTGACGAATTAGCCAAGCAGGGAGCAGCGGAGGTCATGATAGGGCCAGAACCTTCCTGTGGAATTGCAAAATGCCTAAGTAAAGAGAGCATCCACAAATGGATAAACAACCAGGCATTGCGCTGGTGGTATGAAACCCCAGGACAAAGACACACAAAATTATTCCTTAAAAGCCCTTCGACAAAACTGTCACACGACCTACTAAGTCAAAGTCGGGAAACGACGAGGATGATGGTGGGAATGCTGACAGGACATTGTAGGCTGAGGAAACATATGCACACAATTGGCCTTGCAGATGACAGCCTATGCAGGTTCTGCCAGGAAGAAAAAGAAACCGCGGAGCGCATACTCCGTGAGTGCGAAGGCCTAGCAAGGGTGCGGTTTCACTTATTCGGAGAAGAAAAACCGAGGGCAGAGAGCTACGCAAAGGAGGCGGTATCCAGGCTATTAGGTCTAATGAAAAGAATAAAGCTAGATATTGAGCTCTTAATATAGGGAGGACCACAATAGATCTGAAAAGGTCGCAGTGGGATAGGACAAAGAGCCACTTCAATTCCAATCTAATCTAATCTAATAGGTACACGCATCATTTTGCAAAGATCACTTCAAAGACATGCAATAGAGTTAGCACACAAAGGACATATGGGTGTAGTAGGAAGAAAACAGTTACTACGAACAAAAGTATGGTTTCCAAACATTGACAAAATAACAGAAACATTTATCAAAAGCTGCACACCCTGTCAAGCCGTAACAGATACAAAACACAGAGATCCAATCACAACATCACAGCTTCCAGATATTCCTTCAAGTCATCTTGATATAGACTTTGTTGGACCATTCAATAATAAAAAGTATGTATTTATTCTTGTGGATGAATATTCCAGGTATCCAATAGCCGAAGTAGTACCTTCAACAAGTTTTTCTAGCATTAAACCAACATTTGATAGAACATTTAGTACTTTTGGAATTCCCAAACAGATCAAATCCGATAACGGCCCACCATTTAACGGTGTAGAAATGAAGGTGTTCTTGGAAAACTTTGGTATAAAACACTTGCGAGTAACTCCATATTGGCCTGAAGCCAACGGGTTGGCCGAACGTTTCGTTAAGTCATTCAAGAAATCACTTATTTGTGCCCACCTAGAAACTAAGCAATTTGATTCTCAGATTCAGCAGTTTCTTTTAAATTACCGCAGCACAAGTCACTCCACAACAGAGAAAACGCCATTCGAGCTCGTATTTCAGAGAAACATCAATAACATGCTGCCAATGCACAAAATACAGGAAACTCAACCAGAATCACATGATAACACACTGCTCAAATACAATGAAAATAAATTAAAACAAAAAGAGTATGCTGACAAAAGAAGACATACAAAGACCCATACATTCCAAGAAGGAGACCTTGTTTTATGCAAACAGATTCGTAAAAACAGTCTCACACCAAAATTTCATCCACATCCATACAGAATAAAGCAAATAAAAGGCACACAAATTATTGCAGAAAGAGATGGAAGAAGCATAAATAGAAATTCATCATTTTTTAAAAACTTTTACTCCAATGTCACGAAAATACCATCCTCAAAACCTATTCATCAAACTATTCAGCTCAAACCACAACTAAAAACCCAACCCACTAAACCTTTTCCTTCGAGCACTTCGTGGAAGATTAACCTCACGCAGCCACACAACTTGGAGAATATATTGACACCGATTAGTAACGACTCTCCCGACCACGAAGAAGATGAACAAGCATATTCTTCGCGAGATGAACAAGTTTCCCACGACGACGATATGAACGAAGAAAAAGAAGATTATATCACGTCCAGTTCAGATGCCGGGGTAGAACATACACCCAATGGAGATGAGTCAAGACCACAACGCAACAACACGCCTGGTTACCTAGATGATTACATCACGGACTTTAAATCCGACTAGTACTTCTCTTGAAAGTTAATTTTGTTCGGTAACAATTTTAGTGTTTAGCAAGACTTTTATTTCATTTAATATCTCTTGAAAGTTTAATTTTTGTTCTGTTACAATTTTGTGTTTAATAAGACTTCTGTTTCATTTGAAGTAGAGGAGGAAATGTAGTGTTCATAATATATTAGATCTATGTTCCGGGTATAGATGATGAGGTTAAGAACAAGAAGAAGACGAGACCGACCCTAGGGGATGAGAAAAAGCAGACACGAGGTTCTTTGATATCTAGAATCAATGTAAAATGGAACAATGTCGATAGAGAATAAAGATTGAGTTAGCTTTATTAATAACGCTTTATAGAACAAACATATAAACATTACAAACATCAGGAAACCAATGAAAAGTGTAATATCCTGAAATAGACCTATCCAAGATGCTGTCGAATGATTTTCAAGATGGTCGCTAGTAGACACACAAATCTTTTGTCATGATATTATTGTATGTGAAATCTATTTAGTTCGGTCAATTTACTCGTCTTCTGTGGTCTTCTTTAATCTAAAGGTTCAGTTCTTTATTGTATTGTGATTAATTATAAATAATTCAGTGTGAAACGTTTAGTATATTTACAAAGAAAATTTTTGAAAATTGTATTATTTAATTTTGTTAATGGAATATTTGCAGAAACAAATGCGTTGCATAAATCTTCATAAAAGATTTTGTCTGGACATCCCTCTTAAGATTTCATGTGTTTTTGTGTTTTCACATGTTGTGTCATACTTGACTTAAATTAAAATTAAATTAAATTAAACACTAACACCTGATCACAATTGCGGCAGTATAATTCGTTGTCATTAAAACGACGAGAACAACCTAAGTCCGTTAATAAATTTTCCATATTTACGTTTCCAGTTTCTATCACTTTTCCCTTTGAACTGAACAAATAATATTATACTCATTGGAAAAGTCTAGTGATATTTTTACAAGACACTTTCTTCTCAAATCTCGTGTTTATCGACTCTTTGTTATCTTTTTACATTTTTTCAACCAACAGATACCTATATAGAGTGAGCAATTGAATTAATACATACATTACTATTACAGAAATTCAACAGACATTTATTTTATTGTCTCATCGTGTATAAGTACCATAATATCCACAGGAAATAAACATAAATTTTTTGTTACAAGAAATCGGTATGTACGGTATTGATAAAAGCCAAAATATTCATAAATATATTATAGGGATTGACTTTATTTGAATAAAAATACCACCGGCAACTAACCGACAATGGATCGAGAAAGTATTAGACAACATATGATGGGCCTATTTGACATTCATTTTAGGCCCTCTCTACAACGTCTTAGTCCAAACGCCCGTAGAGCCCTAATATTTGGCACCGATGCAATTTCTCCAACAATGAATCGGGACCAGCTAAGGCTAGAAATTTCCAATTTTCTGGAGGTTATAACAAATTCGGGGGAGGCAGCTGGGGTCCTCGATCCTCATTTTAGGCAGGAGTGTAGGGTACCACGCAAAAATATTGAGTAATAGATATTTTGTTATTAATTATATAAGAGATAATAATAAAAAAATTTTCATACAGAATATCGTTTACATTACTACACCTTAAACTCGCTTATGAAAAGCTTAACATCTTCATCAAAAAATTATTTTTTTTAAAGGAAAATTTTTCAGGCCACAAATTAAAGGATCTGAGGTTACTAAAGACTTTTGTAAAATATCCTACATATCCTCGGCGTTGGTAAGAAAAAAACATTAAATTTGTTTAATAAAAAAGATTCAAAAGACAAAGAATTTAGGTACACGATCAAAAAAATCTCACTTTTTTGTATTAGTTTTAATGTCTATGTATATATCAGTACACTTTTTTTTATCTTGTTTTAATAAAAAAACAGGTTTTTCCTGATAGTATTAGAATCTGCCGCACTGTCTGCCGTCTTAAATAGCGAACCCAGAATGAGACGCCTGTGTGATTAAAACCAATTATTTGAACGCGATTAAAATGTCCGGTCTTTATTGATGACAAAAATCCTGATTGGGTTCCTTCATTGTCAATGGGATATGGAAATGAACACATTATCAAGAAACGGCTAGATATTGGGGCTGCGAGACATGAGAGAGCCGAGAAAAGAAGAAAAGTCGTTGATGAATATATTTATGAAGCTAAGGTAAGAGAATTGTATGAGTTTTTGATCCAATGTGTTTGTTATTTATGTACTTTATTGTAGATACCTATAGGTAGATCAGCTGATAGAGAGATAGAAGTACATGGGTCAGACAAAAAATCAGAAAATACAAAGCCAACACAAACAAATATGACAGCAGAACATTTAACTACGATGATAATCTCTTTAGAGTCAACCAAGAAACTTGATTTATGAAATCAAACAATTTTATTTTGTAAAATCTACATTGTAATTAAACATAAAGTGACGTGTTTCGCTAACACAGTAGCTTTATCAAAAGTTGGAGGTATAATGAGAAACTTTCTATTTATACAGTGCCTTAATACTAAATTATACGGAAATTTAACAATAAAATTATAATCTATTTACAAGGAAATGAAAAGAATTTGTCTAAATATGGAATTAACTAAAGAATTTAACAAGTTTACCTGGAAACTCATTCACAACCATCCTACAGGAATCTTTCTAGGTAAAAAGGTTCAATAATGGAGAATTGTTAATATCAAGTTGGTCGTTAAGAAGATTATCTGAATATTTGTTTTTATTTATCTCTTGGGCTTCTAAAATATTTAATTTGAAGGATTTAGTTTCTATATGCAAAATTTCAAAATTTGAATCGAAAGAGTGTTGGTTTGCTAATAAATGATTTGAATAGTTGGAATCTAATTTTTGATTGTCATAACTACGTTTGTGTTCTGAAATTCTAGTTTTAAAATTCCTAAAAGTTCTAAGAATAAGTTTCCAGGTAAACTTGTTAAATTCTTTAGTTAATTCCATATTTAGACAAATTCTTTTCATTTCCTTGTACAAAGATTATAATTTTATTGTTAAATTTCCGTATAATTTAGTATTAAGGCACTGTATAAATAGAAAGTTTCTCATTATACCTCCAACGTTTGATAAAGCTACTGTGTTAGCGAAACGCGTCACTTTATGTTTAATTACAATGTAGATTTAACAAAATAAAATTGTTTAATTTCATAACTTACTATGGATCTACATCAAGTAAAAGCCTCATCTATTCAATTTTTCAAGAAACTTGAATCTAGATTGGAAAAATGTGAAATGGGAATAAACTTTTTAAAAGATAATGACATCAAAACAAAGTATTATACAGGACTTAACAGTTTTAAAAAATTCGAGGGAGTTGTGAAGTTATTGGAACCTCATATTATTGTTCATCATAATACAAGTTTGCCTGTATTTGAGCAGATTTTATTGACATTAATGAAGCTCCGGCTTAATTTGGACAAAGATTTAGCATATCGTTTTGGAGCGAGTCCAACTACAGCTTCAACATATTTCAAAAATGTGATAGAAGTAATGTTTTTGAGATTGGGAACACTGATAGTATGGCCAAGTAGAGAAATTTTGATAGAATCAATGCCAAAATGTTTTACTGAGACATTTGGTGACAAAATATCAGTTATAATTGACTGCTTCGAGACATATACAGAGAAGCCATCAAATTTATTGGAAGCTGCTCAGAGTTGGTCCAATTACAAACATCACCACACTGTGAAATACCTTATAGGAATAACACCAGCAGGAACTGTCAATTTTATTAGTGAAGCATAGGGAGGCAGAGCATCAGACAAACATATTACTCTAAATTCAAAATTCTTGGACAACATCATTAGAAGTAAGTCACATAACGATGCATGGGACTATATTCATGACTGTCATTTAGTTTTAGGTGATGTTATACTAGCAGATCGAGGGTTTTTAATAAGTGAACATGTAAGGCTACTACACGCAGAATTGCAAATGCCAGCTTTTACTTAATGTAAAAATCAGTTACATCCAATAAAAGTAGAAACTACCAGATCGATTGCTAACGTTCGAATTCATGTTGTAAGGATTATTGGGTGCATCAGGCAGAAATTTAGAATTCTTTCTGATGTAATGCCAATTTCTCTTTTGTACTGTGGTGAGGATGACCCTATTTAGGACTAAATTGTGGTAGTGTGTTGTGCGTTAATTAATATTTGTCCACCAATAATACCCTCCCAATAATCCATGAATAAATTGTGAAGTAATTTATGTATTTTATTATACCTGACATTGTACTATATTTTTCATTAAATAATTAGTTTCTAACTGAATAAAGAGGAACATGTTTTTTATCTGGATCGTTCTAGGAAAAAAAATTATTCACAAATCAAATTATTTCTAATTTCTTCTCAAGTCACTAATAAAATTACATAATAAAACCTTTACAAGTTATATGGAAAATGAAAATTTGTTTCCAGTTAGAATTCAAACTAATCTAAACAATGTATTTAAATTAACAACACAAATGTTGAATGTTCAAACCCTATACAACTAGAAGAATGAGTTTTGGTATTGCATCTCAACAGTATAGCCATTTGTTATTTGGATATTATGTATTGTTGGAGTGTAAAAACTGAAGTGTATATGTTATCAGCTGCTTCTTCGAGTTTTTGGGGTATATCCATTTAACATTTTCTTTAATTCAGCTGTCTCATTTTTAAAAACTTTTCTATATACTAACACAACTATATGGTTAGATTAATTCATACATTTCTTGGGAAATCAACCACAGTGAAATCCTATGCACCTTATGTAAGTACAGTACTGACACATCCATTCATTTTGAGGAAAATCAGTCAGTTCAACACAATTCAAGTGTAACCATTGGGTTTCACATTTAAACACTTTATCATAGGCCTACCATCGTCTACGGAATTGCAACAACACCATTTCTGTTGCAAATGTTTACCCTCAGTGGAATACCTTCCCAAAAGCTCTGGAAGGACAACTTTTTTATGAAATTCAAAAGCTTTTGAGAAGTTTTCGTTCCAAAAAGATGGAACTGCGTGAATTTTTATAATACTCGTTTCGTTCGGAGACCAAACCACAAAATTACAAAATTTACTATGAGTTATGTGCATTTGCATCTGTATTTGATAAAAGTATGGTCTGATTTCAAAATTAACTTAGTTTCATCATTTTGGTCATACGACAAGAATGAATATTTTTCACTAATGAAGTCAACAAAACTCTTGTCTTTTAACAAATATGGACACTTCACTTCCACACATATTTGTCCACAGCAATCACATGACATCATTGCATCTGGAGTGGCACCAAGAAATGAGTAACTTCCATCAATATGCAGACCTGTTTCCTCAATACTGAATTTTGTATGAAATTTCCCAATAAATTCAGAAAATTCCTTGAGTGCAGTTTTTTCATGTTTTATGCCCCAATCAGTAGCCTTAGACTTGAAACTTACACTCAACGGGTAGCAAATATTTTTAATCAGCGACAAAGATGGTTTTGTCACAGATGTTCTACACACCCTCTTGAAATTAGAGGCTGTGATGCTATCTTTTTTTTTTGTTGAAACCATTCACTTGACTTGTTCTGTTTTTTTTGTGGCCAACAATGTTGACGTGGCAACGCCGCTTTGTTTTGGTTTTTTGTCCCTCGCCGGCGATGTGCTGCCTTTTGTTTCATCTTCCCCCTTCATTATGTTGTTTTCTTTTCGATTTATTAGGAGCAAGCCGACACCCGACCCCGAGGCGTCAGTTACAGTCCACTACTCAATGCAGTCGCTCTGTCGATTGCATTTGCAAATAAAACTATGTTTTGTTAATATGTATTGTAATACCAAATGTACAACCATATATCTTCAAAAGGAGAATAAATATGTAAATTGTGAAAATTAAAAACAGTTAATTAAAACCACTTACAACCAACCAAACATTGGTCAGAATCGAGCCGGATTCTGGATTCACACAGTATAGGATTTTAGTGCAAAAGTGGTTTACAACTGAAACAGTAAAACTCACAATAAGGGCAGTGTCAAGAAGTTTAGGGTAGAAAAGAAGTGGCAATCAGGGACAATAATTAAGGTCAGATAATTTCATTCAACACATATATATTCTGCCTTAAAGCAAACATCGCAGTCAGCAACAAACTTGCAGCAGTCGGCAGCACCAGGCAGCACCAGCACTCACGGTCAGATAATTTAGTTTAAATCAATTATTCATCAACAAAGGGTCGTTGTCCACATGTCCACGCCAAAACAACAGTGGCGGCTACGAACATTTTTGAAGAGAGGTGATTTCATTGTTATATAAATTTGATATCGTTTTTGTATTATATAAAAGGACACCAACAAAATTTTTGTAGTTTAGTGCATGTAAATATTTGATTTGACAAAATAAATTGTTTAGGAACTATACAACATAAACTTGCGTAGCCCGCTGACGAATATTAATGAATTTGTAAGTGCATATCCGTAATTCTTTCTAATACAGGGTTTAAGGTTTTCAATGTCATAAAATTGACAAATTTATAGATTTGTTGCAGCAGTAGGCTCACATATCTAATTTCAGGTTCTCTTAGGTTCAAACTATTCAATTTCACGTGTTGCAGCATTTGTCTCACACATTGAGAAAGGGTTATATAATTTCAGGTTATCTTAGGTTAAAACTATTCAATTTCAAAAATTGAATAGATGAGGCTTTTACTTGATGTAGATCCATAGTAAGTTATGAAATCAAACAATTTTATTTTGTAAAATCTACATTGTAATTAAACATAATTGACGCGTTTCGCTAACACAGTAGCTTTTTCAAACGTTGGAGGTATAATGAGAAACTTTCTATTTATACAGTGCCTTAATACTAAATTATACGGAAATTTAACAATAAAATTATAATCTATTTACAAGGAAATGAAAAGAATTTGTCTAAATATGGAATTAACTGAAGAATTTAACAAGTTTACCTGGAAACTCATTCACAAAAATCCTACAGGAATCTTTCTAGGCAAAAAGGTTTAATAATGGAGAATTGTTAATATCAAGTTGGTCGTCAAGAAGATTATCTGAATATTTGTTTTTATTCATCTCTAGGGCTTCTAAAAGATTTAATTTGAAGGATTTAGTTTCTATATGCAAAATTCCAAAATTTGAATCGAAAAAGTGTTGGTTTGCTAATAAATGATTTGAATAGTTGGAATCTAATTTTTGATTGTCATAACTACGTTTGTGTTCTGAAATTCTAGTTTTAAAATTCCTAAAAGTTCTACCTATATAAATTTTATCACAGTCGTCATTACCACATTTTAATTTATAAACTCCTGATTTATTTAGTTTTGAAGATTTGGATTTGTTTTTTTTTTCAATGAATTTGGATAAATTGTTGTCAGTTTTGAAGCAAATATTCAAGTCTAAAGTTTCTAAAAATGATTTTATTTTTAAGGATGGTATTCCAAAGTAAGTTAAGCTTTTAAATTGGTTATTTTTGTTTTTATCATAAGGAAATACTTGTTCTAGAGTATGTTTTCGTACCTTTTTATTTATGATGTTGTCAATTAAATTTGGATCGTAATTATTATTAACCGCTATTTGCTTTATTATATTTAGTTCTTTATTGTAATTGTCAATATTCAATGGAACTGTTAGAAGTCTATCTATCATACTATTGAAATCTGCTAATTTATGACTGATTGGGTGGACTGAACTATTATGAATTGTAATGTCTGTATGTGATGAATGAATGAATGAATGAATGTTTATTGATACAAGTAACATACAGTAAATACAACACAATATAATACAATAAACATTAAAGAAACCACAGAAGATGTTGAGAGCCTCAACAACTTGTACGTGGTATCACAAAATTACATATCTACAATAAAAAATAAATTTAATACAATACGCACATTATTCTATCACCTAAGGTGTGTTTAAATATAAGAACAATTAAAATACAATTAAAATATCAAAAAGTTAAAACTTTGATAAGTTGAAAGATACCAGAAAACAATAAAAATAAAATAAAGGTAAAATTGTATTGAAGAAAAAAGACAGTATCATTCAATTATAATTCACCAAAACTTATTACAGCAATCCAACCAAAAGATGTGTGCTTTTGTGCAGTTTTGTTTGTGATTATTATCATTACCATTATTGGATCTCAATCAACTCACGAGTCTCTTTCCTAGATTTACTTTTGATATGTGTTATAAGCCTCTTTTTAAATTTTCTTATAGTATTCTCACTTTTTACATCTTCTGGTAGGCTGTTATAAAACTTTATTCCCAGGTATGAACAACTCCTTTGTCCGATATTTTTCTTCATAGCAGGTGCAACATATTTTTGCCTATTTCTTGTTTCATAAATATGGATGTTTTTTTGTAGTTTGTATTTGTTCGAGTATTGCCATATGTTGACCTGCATATAAAATAACTGTCGAATGTCAAGTAACTTTGTTTCGGAAAACAGTAGATCCGTGGGATATCTACGATGTTTGTTCAAGAGGTTTCTTAAAAATTTATTTTGGGACACTTGTAACATATTACAATATGTTTTTGAAACACCACCCCAACCCATGATACCATATCTCAAATGTGATTCAACAAGACTCTGATACACTATGATTTTTTCTCTTGGATTCAGATATCCTACTATTTTTTTATATCTATACAGTATGCATCTTAGTTTTTGTATCAGATAGTCCACATGGATATTCCATTTTAAACAACAATCCAACATAATTCCTAAATATTTTATTTTATTTGTGGGCCTTATAGCGAATGAATTCTGAATGATTATATCATAGTCCGGAACTGAAGCTTCAAAACTACTGAATGGTAAGTAAAATGTCTTTTTAAAATTGATTGATAAAAGTCTATTATCTAGCCAGGATTTTATTTTTGTGAAATCATTTTCAATTTTCAGTTTCAGGTTATACCAATTTGTGTCTTTGTATATTACCACCGTATCATCGGCAAAGCTGATTATTTGGCCATCCTTCTCCAGTAAAAATAGATTATTTAAATAAATAGTAAATAGCAAGGGACCCAACACAGTTCCCTGAGGAACCCCACATGTTATTTTTTGTGTTTTGCTCAATTTATTATCTATTTTAACTTGTTGTTTTCGATTTTCTAAATAACTTTTGAATAAAGAATGTGCTGCGCCTCTTATTCCCATATCTTCTAGTATTTCTAGGAGAATTGAATGGTCAACAGTGTCAAACGCCTTTGCCAAGTCCAAAAAGATACCTATTACTGGTTCTCCTTTATCTAGGCTATCATAAATAGTGTTTGTCAATGAGTGTATCGCATCTTGAATAGATTTATGTTCCCGAAATCCGAATTGAGAGTTGGAGAGTAATTTATTTTTTTCAAGGAATGTATTGACTCTGACTTTTATTACTTTTTCTATAACTTTAGCTAGACTTGATATCAAGGATATCGGTCTGTAATTAGTCACATTATATCTCCTGTTTTGAAGATCGGTGTTACAATACTACTTTTGAAGGCGGTTGGAAAATGACCTGTTTCTAGTACACTATTTATGATCACTGTCAGAGGGTAACTTATATAATGAACTATTTTTTTTAATGTTTCTGAAGTTATCTCATCAAATCCGGGGGCTTTATTAGATTTCAATTCTTGACTTATAATGTTTTTGATTTCTGTTTCAGTTGTTGGATACAAAAATATAGATTGACAACTTACTGTTCGCTGTTCTACATAGTTATGTGGTTTTTTTATCCTGTCGGCTAGGTCTTTACCTACACGAATGAAATAGTTATTGAATATATTCGCCATTTGTTCTCCATCACTGATTAATTCATTACCGTCTTTCACGTTATGTATTTTGTCTTCTTCATTTCTACCAACAACCTCATTTACTAACTTCCATAGTTTTTTAGACGAATCTCTTTCTTTCTGAACTTTTCTATTAAAATAATTTCGCTGAGCATTCTTAATCAATCTGTCCGTTTCTCTTTTACAATTTAAATATTCAGTTCTTAATATTTCATTATGAGGGTTTCTTTTGGATTCAACATACAAATTATTTTTTTTATTTACCTGTTTAACCAGTGAAGGAGTGATCCATTTTTTCCTTTTTTTCTCGTTATGTTTTATTCTTATATATATTGTGGATTTTGTTATTACATTCTGTATCATAGTAATTAATTTATTAGTTTTAGATTCGATGTCATTTTCCAAAAGTACGTCATTCCACTTGGTGATTTCAACATTTTCAATAAATTTTTTGTTATCGATATATTTAGTTAAGTTCCTATTATGATGGTTTTCAATTGATTGTTTACTAGTATTCAGAACGATCTGCATCAAAGTGGTATAATGGTCAGTTACTGATGTTGATATTGTCATAGGTAGTATCGTATCATTGATGTAATATTTTGTCTGTATCAATATATGGTCCAGACAAGTGCGAGTATTGTTTTGTACTCTGGTAGGGCTGTTAATCATTGACTGGTAACCATGTTCACTTAAAGTATCCAGGTAGCTTTTAGCTTCTTTTGTTTCTTCTAATATGTCTATGTTGATATCTCCCAGAAATATTTTATAATCGCATATCTCATTATTAATTGCTAGTATGTCAGTCAGTTCTTCAATAAATGTGTCTATTTCACTGGCAGGAGATCTGTAAAATGAATTGATTAGAAATACTTTCTTGCCGCAGTTAACTTTCAGGCCAAGGAGGTGACTTTTATTCAGCTGAATGAGTTGATGAGAGACATATTGTTCAGATTTTATAAATACTACCACTCCATCGTTTTGGTTGTAATTGCCATAATTATACAATGTTTTATACCCAACAATATTAAAAACACTTATATCAGCTATCTGTCTTGTTTCTGTCAAAACTATGCAGTCGATGTTGCTATCCAGGCTTTCGAGGAACACTAAGAATTCATTAAAATTGCAGCCTAGACTACGTATATTAGTATTCACAATTTTGAAGTTCGCGGTTAAATTATTTATTTCTAACACTTGTTTTGCTTCTTTAGCTGTTTCCAGATCAAATGTTTCATGTTTTTCAACAGTAAAATCATTAATGTATGGATCCATCTAAATGAATATTAGTCCAGTATCTTAATTTAAAATTAGTTCATATGTTTATAACAGGAATAATAATAGTAGAAAATAAAAGACAGCATATGTAAATTAGTATAGAATAGTAGGATTTTTATAATTGTTTAAGAACTATTTACTGTTCGAAGTCGAGTTGCTTCTTGTAGATCGCCCTGATATTTTGGTTAAATTCTTGGATTGTGCGGGTAATCGAGGGGTGTTGGTGTCGCTATTTTTTATTGTAGGTGTTGCAGGTTTCTTTTTTACATCCGTTTGATTCCTTGTTTTTGTCTTTTCTTCTTCTGCCTCCGCGCTTTCAGGATTTCCCAAATTTTCTTGCGTTTCTACGTTACTGTTTCTAGACCTATGATTAGAAGTTGGGGTGGGTGGTGCGCTAGTTGCTTTAGGTAGTAGATCAAATTTGTATTGTTTGCTGTCGCTTTCTAATTCATCTGGACTGTATGGGGTTCCGTTTACATATAGTTTGTAATTACTAATATATGCCTGATAATTATTACTCCTAGCATTTTTCATATGTTTCACCAATATTTTATTTGCAGCTTGATCCTCGGGTCCTAGGTCATGTGATATAGAAATACCAGTGCCTCGTAATTTTTTTAAGTTTTGGAAAAATTTTTGTTTATTCAGATATGAGATGAACTCAAGAATGATCGTACCTTTTTTTCCGATAAAATGAATATTGTTTATATCTCCTTCGGATAAGTTGCAATTGAAGATTTCATTTAGTTTTCCAATAGCAATTTCGAGTATATTATCCTTGTTTGCTTCTAGTCCATAAATGACAATATTGTTTCTTTTATTAAATCGTTCTATTCTAACACTTTTATTTTCCAACTTATTGTATTTCTCTTCTAGTTTCTTAGTTTTGTCGTTTAGACTATCCCGTATATTTTGAATTTTAGTTTTTAGCTCAATCGTTTCATTATTTATAAGAGCTTCTAGTTTTGTAAGTAAATCGTTGTTTGAAATTTCATTCATATTTCTCTACTATTCTACCGTACTAATAATTCTTGGTCTGTGGATGGTTTGTGAAATATAGAAAAGTCGTGTCTATTATTTATATTTGAAATTGTAAGATCTAGAAACTTTATGGACATATTTTGTTCAATTTCTACTGTAAATTTGATATTTTTATGTATTGAGTTAATGTGAGTAATGACGTTATCTAATTGTCTTGTAGTACCAGTGAAGCAAGCTAAAATGTCATCTACATATCGGTGCCAGTAAACAAATTTTTTACTAAGGGGGTGTTTATGAATTATCTTTTCTATGTTATCCATGAAAATTTCTGATAATAGGGGACTGAAAGGGTTGCCCATAATCAAACCCTCTTTACTGTTATGAACCTTTCCGTTGAAATGAAAATAATTTTGATTTAAACAAACTCTTAGTAAATTTATAATATCAGACTGAATTATGGGATTAGTATTATTGTAAGTGAGCAAGTTATCAACAAGAGTGATAGTTTCATCAGGAGGTATACTAGGGAATAGATTGAACCTTTTTACCTAGAAATATTCCTGTAGGATGGTTGTGAATGAGTTTTCAGGTAAACTTGTTAAATTCTTCAGTTAATTCCATATTTAGACAAATTCTTTTCATTTCCTTGTAAATAGATTATAATTTTATTGTTAAATTTCCGTATAATTTATTATTAAGGCACTGTATAAATAGAAAGTTTCTCATTATACCTCCAACGTTTGAAAAAGCTACTGTGTTAGCGAAACGCGTCACTTTATGTTTAATTACAATGTAGATTTCAAAAATAAAATTGTTTGATTTCATAACTTATTCAATTCCATTTGTAGCAGCATTTAGCTCACTCAGAGGCAAACTATTAACAGGGAAAATAATTGAAACATTTTACAGAATAGTACAGGTAGTTAGGGTTTAACGAAATATATTATTTATATTGACCTCAAAACAAAGAATAAGGTTAGGAGATTTATATTGCTGTATAAAATTAGCTTACTGATTAATTCAGAGTACATTCTCTGTTCAGATATAAAGGGTACGGTACGATTATTCAACCTTTGCAATTAAATTATTAATCGTTCAAAATGACAGAACCTGATGTTGAAGCTCATAATTTTGACGATTTAGTAAAAAAAAGAGGTAGATTCAAGGCAAAAATTACACGAATCAAAAATTCGTTCATTAAAGGAAAAAATAGTAATGATCTAAATACAAATGAGGTTAATATATGGGAAAACATGTTAGTTAATGCTTTCGAAGATTACGAGTATGTTCAGGACTTAATAGAAGAGCAGGAGGCTACGCAGGAATTTGACAGAGCGACTGTACAGTCTCAATATACATCTTTGCGCAGTAAACTTCAAACTTACGCACAAAGTAAATCCAGCGATATCAGTGGTGTACTTTCGGACACATCTAATATATATCAACAAGGACATATCAACGGCAATTGCCACGCCTGCAAACTCCTCTCCTAAAGTGAAATTACCAAATATCAATATTCCGATATTTACCGGAAAGTACGAGGACTATCGATCATTTACCGAACTATTTTCGGCGCTTATTGATTCTGACACGCATATCAATGACGTTCAAAAATTCTTATATCTTAAGTCAGTTTTACGGGACGAACCTCTTTCAATAATTAAAGATTTAATCATTACGGCAGCAAATTATACTATCGCTCTCGATTTACTCAAAAAAAGGTATGGTAATAAATTAATCACCATCAACTGTCACATTAGGGTTCTAATGGAGGTTCAAATTGCAAAGGGCGCGCCAGGAGCTTTAAGATATTTCATATCAAAAGTCAAACAAAATTATAACGCGTTATCGGCTTTAGGAGTGCCTGTAAAGGAATGGGATCTTCTTTTAGTATACATGATCTCCGCAAAATTAGATTTTGTTACGCACAGGGCATATGAATTGGAAAGAGATTCTCATACGTTACCGACATTTGAAGAATTTATCGACTTTTTGGAAAAAAGATGTTCAGCTCTAAAAGCACTGGCTAACCCTGAGCAAGGTAAATCGAAAGGCGTTGGTCACAATAAATCTAGTTTTCACTCTGCTTCCAACTCTAAAAATAAATGCATTTGCTGCGAACAAGCTTACCACCCTATGTATAGGTGCAACAAATTTTCTAGACTTGGAATGTCGCGAAAAAGGGATTTCATCATGAAAAACAAATTATGTTTCAACTGCCTGTCGCGACTCACCCGGTTTCAGCATGTACCTCCGAAGGATGTAGGGTATGCAAGGGGAAGCATAACACAATGATCCATGAAGACAAAGGTCGCAAGGCTGGACACAAAACAAATAGTGCACCTCAAACGGACACCGCCAACATTCCAACGACATCTCAAGCCACCGATTCCCCAGGTTTGTCAGGCAATGGTTATCGTAGCAGATGTGGAAAGTGCAAATCAAACAAACTGCTTTATGTCAAATACTAGCAAACAGGTTCTTCTAGCCACCGCTGAAGTCTATCTTTTGTCGAACAATGGGTCAAAGGTTTTAGCAAGGTCTCTCTTAGACTCTGGTTCACAAACTTCCTTCATTACGGCTAGCATGGCCAATAAATTAGGGTTAAAAGCAAAACAGGAAAGCTTACAAGTATCAGGTATAGGACAAACGGCTGTCCCAATTTCAAAGTTCATAAAGGTTACGATTCAGTCTAGAACCGAGTCCAAATTCCAAACTTCCGTTAATTGCGGCATCATGAACAAAATCACGTGTCCCTCACATCATTCGTACATTGACACAAAGGCATTCGATATTCCGAATGGACTTGCTCTGGCAGACGAGACCTTCCATGTTCCTGGAGAGATAGATGTGTTGTTGGGAGCTGACGTCTACTTTGAGATTATTAGGGCTGGAATCGTTAGGTTTGGCGAGAAACAGCCGTTGTTGCAAAATTCACATTTAGTTTGGATAGTTGGAGGGAGTATCTCGGCCACCTCACACGCTGTTTCCAACTTGAGTGTTGCTCTTTTCACACGAAATCAAAGTTTGGACGAATTGTTACCTCAATTCTGGAGGTTAGAAGAAGTAACCAATAAGAAACACCTATCTCCCGAGGATAAATTATGTGAGACAATTTACTCCAAAACCACTCGTCGAGACGAAGAAGAAATATTTGAGGTGAAGTGACCCTTGAAATCAAACTTTGTTGCATCGTGTCTAGGTCAATCCTTGGACAAGGCTACTCAGAGGCTATACTCGTTAGAAATGAGATTGTCAAAGTACCCAAAACTCAAACACGAGTATACAGCATTTATCAATGAATATTTGTCAATGTGGCATGCAAAGGAAATATCAGCTGACACGGCTTCAAGCACGCCAAATAGATATTATTTTCCACACTATTGTGTGGTACGAGAAGACAAGCTAACCACAAAGTACCGCGTGGTCTTCGACGGCTCTATGAAGACTACTTCAGGTTTAAGTTTAACCGATATTACTCTTAAAGGCAGCCCGGTTCAACCAGAATTATTCGACATTATTTCGCGATTTCGAACATTTCGCTATGTCCTGACGAGCGACATCCAAAAAATGTACAGATGTATCAAGGTCACTCCGGAAGACAGAAAGCTGCAAAATATCGTCTGGAGAGAGATCCATGCAAACCGCTGCGACACATCGAGTTACAAACTGTCACATATGGCACCAATTGTGCGCCTTACTTAGCAACAAGAACACCGGTGGAATTAGCGAAGCAAAATGAAGTGGATTTTCCTTTGGCGGCGGAGACCTTACTAAAGCAACCGTATGTAGATGATCTTTTAGGAGGAGCTAATACACCAGAAGAGCTAGTCCAACTTAAGAACGAATTAACTCAAGTTTTGAAGTCAGCAGGATTTATGCTCCACAAATGGAACTCAAATGAAAAATCAATCGTGATGATCGTGGGATCCAGCACATGACGAATTTCAAATCTGCATTCCAGAATTGGAACCAAAAGAAACATTCACAAAACGAGAGGTATTGGGGTGTATTGCACAAATTTATGACCCAATGGGATTTGTAGGTCCAGTCATTATACTGGCTGAGGTTATAATGCAGCAATTATAGTCGTTAAAAATCGAATGGGACGAAACTCTTCCACCTGAGGCTCTATCTAATTGGTTAACTTTTTATAGTCAATTGCCAGAACTTCAAAAACTCAGCATTTCACGCTGCATACTAATTCCTGGTAAGATAGTCAAAATGCAACTAATCGGATTTTCAGACGCATCACTGAAGGCGTACGGCGCTTGTTTATACGTCAGAACCATGTACGAAGGCAATAGTGTATGTTGTAGGCTTCTTTGCTCAAAATCCAGAGTAGCACCGTTGAAAACGGTTTCATTACCCCGACTTGAATTGTGTGGATTTTTATTACTTGCTCGCATGGTAAACAGGTGTATCGAGACCATCAATTTAAAATTTAATCAAGTAGTCATGTTCACGGATTCCGAAATCGTTCTCGCTTGGTTACAATCACCGCCTTCGCGCTGGAACACATTCGTAGCCAATCGAGTGTCAGAAATCCAAGAACTTGCTACAAATGCCGACTGGAGGCATGTACAGTCGGAGCATAACCCCAGTGATCATATTTCCCGCGCTTTAGATACAAATACTATCATAAACCGAACAGATTGTTGGGAAACTTCACCATTTTTGAGGAATCCTGATTGGAGTATCGAACCACGGACCAATCCCCAAACGGAAAGTTTGATTTTACCAGAGCAAAAAGCTGCGGTTCACGTAGTAGAGTCTCACTTGCATGTGGATATTTCATTCTCGTTAAATATTTCTTCTTATACTAGGCTGCAAAGAATTACTGCTTACATTCTCAGGTTTTTGAATAATTCAAAAAAGGTATCTATTAAATTGAACGGGACTTTGTCTGTTGAAGAACTGGTCAACGCTAAAAATTGTCTTTTCAAACTTTTCCAGAATAAATATTTTTTTGAAGAAATTTCTTGTCTAAAACAAAGACTTGATATTCCCAAAAAAAGCCCACTTCTCACACTTAATACGTTCTTGGACTCTTATGGTCTTCTTCGCGTGGGAGGACGATTGGACAATTCGTCATTGTCATATGACGCCAAACACCCAATTATCGTTCCCGGAAAATGTCATCTGTCTGAGCTGCTATACCTGCATGCGCGCTTAGGTCACTCGGGTCCGCGTATGGTCTTAAACAACTTGCGTCAGCATGTTTGGCCAATTCGTGGGCTAAGGTACATAAAGCAAAAATGTCTTGAATGTATTAAATGTATTCGGTTCAAGGCAGCTTATGGGGACTCTACCAGTCGAGCGTACGCAACTTATTCGCCCTTTCTTAAATGTGGGAATTGACTTTGGAGGGCCGTTAATGGTAAATGAATCTCGGTTACGCAAACCACGCATTAGTAAGGCGTACATTGCATTATTTGTATGTATGGCCACCAAGGCAATCCACCTCGAATTAGTTTCCAGCTTATCTACTCCTGCGTTTTTACAAACTCTCAAAAGATTCATTGCCCGTCGGGGCAATCCATATTCCATAAGCAGTGATAATGCCACTAATTTCAAAGGTGCTAACAATGCATTACAAGATACGTATACGTTCTTCAAGGACCATGGTAACGAAATCCAAGAGTTTCTGTCGACTAAAGAAATCAAATGGAAATTTATACCCCCTGGCAGTCCACACTGGGGCGGCTTATGGGAAGCAGGGATCAAAAGCACTAAGTACCACTTGAAGAGAATTCTAGGTCGGTCAACTTTAACGTTCGAGGACCTAACTACAGTACTGGCTGAAATAGAAGCCATATTAAATTCCGGGCCATTGCAACAGTTGTCTGAAGTCATTTCTGACTTGTCATGTCTGACGCCTGGCCATTTCTTAATTGGACAAGCTTTAACTGCATTTCCATAAAAAAAACGTGGTAGATGTCTCAGATAACAAATTAAACATATGGCAGCTTTGCATAAAATTGAGACAGGAATTCTGGAGAAAATGGTCAACAGGATATCTGAATCTACTCCAGTCTCGTCCTAAATGGAAATATGGTAACATCAACCTCAAAATAGGAGACCTCGTGCTCCTGAAAGAAGAAAACTTGCCACCCTTAGAATGGTGCCTCGCTAGAATCGTATCGGTTAAACAAGGCCACGATCAGCGCGCTCGCGTAGAAGAAGTGAAAACTTGTAAAGGTACGTTTATGCGTCCGGTAACAAAGGTTTGTCCTCTTCCGGTGCGGTCTAGTGGATATAGCGCAGAAAATAGATCGAGCGATATGCCAAATGTTGAGGACATTGCCTCAAGGGGGGGAAAATGTTGACGTGGCAACGCCGCTTTGTTTTGGTTTTTTGTCCCTCGCCGGCGATATGCCGCCTTTTGTTTCATCTTCCCCCTTTATTATGTTGTTTTCTTTTCGATTCATTAAGAGCAAGCCGACACCCTACCCCGAGGCGTCAGTTACAGTCCACTACTCAATGCAGTCGCTCTGTCGATTGCATTTGCAAATAAAACTATGTTTTGTTAATATGTATTGTAATACCAAATGTACAACCATATATCTTCAAAAGGAGAATAAATATGTAAATTGTGAAAATTAAAAACAGTTAATTAAAACCACTTACAACCAACGTGTCTGATCATTTAGTTGCTCTTCAACCTGATGTCCTAGTTGACACAAGTCAGATAAGGAGAGCAATTCATTTTCCTCTTTGTAGATATCATAGATATGAGGTAATTTTTTGTAGCTCATTTGCGATGCAAATGGCTCTATTATTCTCATAATAGCTGCATCATCTCCTTTATCTTGCATATCTTGAAGAAACCCAATCAGCTCTTTCCCTTCAAGTCTAA
Organism: Galerucella tenella; assembly: GCA_910591685.1. NCBI lineage: Eukaryota > Metazoa > Arthropoda > Insecta > Coleoptera > Chrysomelidae > Galerucella > Galerucella tenella. The sequence goes on from CAJUYH010002768.1 coordinate 23,043, forward strand.
GGACAGCACGTCTCGAGCTATGACTTGCTGTGAGGGATCCTTCAGTTCTTGTTTTCTTCAATTCCATTTCACGCAATTTCGCTATTGGAACATTTGAAGTCGATGGTACATTCCACTTTGATTTCATGTCAGTTAGAGAGAAATGTTGGTACATGTATTCCAAACCATATAATAATGCTCCAACGTGACTGCATACTTCAGATGGGCCAGCCATACAGGTACAATGTGCAGATATTATGGAACCATCTGGCTGACAAATAATCCATACCTTCAATGGTGGATCATTCATCCTTTGAGAGTGTTTCACCTGGAAAGGAAATATTGTTGATTATTTCAGTAGAATTTCAAGTCTAAAAAAATATTATCTTAAAGAGCACAACTGGATATTTTATTTTGAAAAGCACTTCTTTCACTTATGTGGTAGCGCAGCACAATATATTTTCCAATTACCTGGCCAAACACAAAAATATTTTCGCCAATTCTTCCAGCTCTGCAATTTTGGACCAATACAGCTTGAAAATATTTGTATGCTGACAAACTCTTATAAGATTTCATTTGTTCATTGGTGTAAAAGCTGTGTGTCAGGACCAAATAGGACACTATGTGGAAATAAGTCACTGGTGGAAAGTCGACTTCTTGAGTTTCTTTAATAGGAGCATGGTTATTCATGAGTGTGTAAGGATCAATACCCTGAATAACTCTTATCTTTTCCTTGTATCTTATGGCAATTTCTTCAAAGTCACTCTCTAACGTCAATAGATAATCACTGGAACAAGCTATTATTTAAACTTTAAACACGTATAATAGGAAAAAAAAACTATTAACACAACTATGCACCTATGCAAAACGCAGGTAAATGATCTTTTGTGTGTCTACCAACGGCCATTTTGTATGTCAGATGGTCACGTGTTCTGGATAGCCTTATTGTATAAATAGTTGTCAGTGTCAAACCGCGGGGGATCAGTAACCTGACAGTGTCCGTCAAAGTGTTAGGAGTAATGAATTATCTTTAAAAAGGATCAATTTTTGAAATAAAAAACTATGTACATTTTTTTGCTTGAAAACTTACACTTTGCATGCTTTTTAGAAACATGTAACGAGAGAACAAGTTGCAATAATTCTTCTAATTATTTTTTGATAGTAGTTATGATCTTTAAACCATTTTGTATGAAAAATAATTTTTTGAGTTTCACAAGGGAAAAACTTTTGAGTCATGTAAAGTCTTTACAACTTGAAGTAAATACTAGAGACAATGATAATGTAGAACAAAATTTTCTGCCATCATCATTAACCGAACATTGTTATTCTGCAACCACAACTTTATCATCACCGTTGACTGAAATTACTAACAACGAACCAACTTTTCAATCGCCATCAAATAAAATATTTGATAACCACCATGTAAGCAAAAATTGAAGTGAATCTAGCAAATAAACCTCCGAAGAGAATGTACATTGGTCATTCGATGCAGTCAACTTATTAATTGATGAAATGGAAAATCTTATTAATGATCTCAACCATCATGCTGAACGAAAGAATGTTTTTGTTCATTTAGGCAATATCTTATGTAGCAATGGTTTCGAATATACTGGAGTTCAATGCAAACATGAGTGGATAAGTTTAAATAAATCCTTTAAAGTTGTACAGGTTCATCAAGAAGTCGATTCCACTTTTATGACAAAATGGAAGGAATTTTAGGAAAATAGCCATCTATCTCTTGTGTTCATACCTTAGATAGCTTGGACGAAAACGAACCTCACTTTGTTAATAACACAACCGATGAGAGTGGACCAGAAATTAACACCGAATCAGGAACCTCAGACAATGGAGATACCAAAAATGTTGAAATAACAAGAAAAAGAAAACTTTATATGAAGAAGAATTTTTTGAATTTTGAGAAAAATCAGGAAGCAGAGAAGAAAAGAAGGCACTTAGAAGTATGTGCAATTGAAAAACAGATTTTAATAGAAGAGGAAAAAGTCAAGGTACTATTACTTATATTTGTGTTATTTTTTAAAGTTGAATATTTTGTTTTGTTTTATTTGGAGTGAATTTTATTTTCATAGATTGATTATTAATGCATAGGTGTTATACAAAAAAATGTATTTTTATTAATTTTTTCAATTAATTATTATATTTTTTTGATTGTTTGATATTGTGAAGCAAATAAAAGACTGATTGAGAGATGAACATATTTTTTTTTTCAAAAAATTTTATTTGATTTTAATTAAAACAAATATTTTATGGAAAATTTCGTTCCTTTTAGTAGATTTTTGAGAAACTTCAGGATCATTTGGACAGCTAAATCTTCATTCGGAGTATCTTCTATAAATGGTTCAAATTCTGTATCATCCTTTCTATGAACACAAATGTTGTGAAGTACACATGCCATCATTATTAATTCATTTGCCAACAACAAATCTAAATTATTTAAAAAGAATAATATTGTGAATCGTTCTTTCAAAAACACAAAAGCATTCTCAACAATTACCCGAGCATTAGATAACTCATAATTGAATGTTCTATGGTTACGGGTTAGGCGCCCATTATCCTTAAAGGGAGTAATTAGCCAGTCCAAATTTGGGTACCTATGCAGAATCTCCAAGAACAACAGAATTTTTGAGAAGAAATTCATTTTGAGCCTTTGCATACAATTGGGATTTTTTCAGTAATCTGGCATCATGTAAGGAGCCAGGTTCACCATAATAGACATTTAAAAATGCCCTGTTGTATCCGGCTAACCCTTGTAGCAGAAGACTGTGATAGCCTTTCCTATTAATATAAGAAACTCGCTCTTTGTGTGGTTTATTAATTTTAATATATCACCCATCGATTGCTCCTATCACACTATCAATTCCACATTTATTTTCAAAATTAACAGCAGCAACAGTTTTCTCTCTTTCTGTTGGCATTTTGATGCATTTTTTGGAAATTGATATGAGAAAATTGGCAGCTTGCTTTAATAATTGATGCACAGTGCTCAAAGATACATCAAAACGATACGAAATTTGCCGAAATTTTTCATTGTTACTGATGTACCAAACACCAAATAAAAATGTTTTTTCGGCAGATACCTTATCTTTTCCGTGTTTGTTTTATTTTTTATGAATTGTTGATTGATTGAATTGATCTACAAAAAATTATTAAATCATTAGGTGGTATGAAAATTCTTCATTGCAGCTAGAAGTGAATTGCTACACAGTTTTAAAACTTATCGTTGCATACTTACCAATTAAATCATACTTTATATTCTTTTTTATACGAAAGTGACTCTGGAACACTTTATTTGAATAACTTACAACAGTAAATTCAACAAATCTATTAACTTTAATAATAACTTGTCTTCTTGGAAAAAACATTTCTTCCCCAATTTCATCATCCTAACAATCATCTGATATTATTAATGAATTTCCTGTGTTGTTAGAACAGTTTTCAATTATAATGTTTTTGATAATATACTTTTGCATGTTTAGATAGGTATTTTTAGTAAGGTTTAAATCGTAATCGGCACCATCTTAACCCTTCAATAAACTTCAAAACGGTCAAACGTCAAATATTTAATGTCCATGGCTTGAAGCATAGATGAAAAAATACTTATAGATGGGAAACTTTCCCGTGGCGCCCTCTATTGGTACGGATGGCGCCACCTTGAGAGTCCCGTCAGTACCTCCACACAAATCAGATGGTTGTGAACTTCGCTAACAGCCGAAAAAGAAGATTCCTGTAATTTTACAGTTTTTGGCGGCATATTCAAAATTACTGTAATTTTACTTTTATTGCAAAGTGACATTTATGGTCCATTTTTGATATTTCATTTAAAGTTACTCAACATTAGATTGCTATTACAATAATAACATTCAAATAGTCAAGTAAAATTGAATGAAATGTCAAAAAATGGACCATATAATGCCTGGAGCCTGAAGAATAAAGGAATAATCATCAAGTTCATATATTTTATTGAATAAAAGAAGTATGCAGTAAATAAAACGGTTTTTACATATTTCAATTACATGAAGGAAAATAAACGTTAGGATTTCAACAACAATGATAGGAAGTTCAAGGATGTATGGAAGAATATCTACTTCTGTCACTTTTTATTTAATGAAACATGTTTTTTATAAAGATAAAGCTTACCGGCTGCACCTACAGTCTTTCACAATACATATTCTCGACATTGTCTCTTAAAGTGAAGTCCCACTATAAACAATAAAAACCCACTACGAATATTCAACACACACAAATAAGCAAGTTGTCAAGTTAGAATCATAGATAAAAAAATACTTAGGTTAGGATGTCAGCGCTGATATATGTGGAAGAATCTGCAATTACCACTAACGGCGTTACAGTTTTCATTAAATTAGAAATTTTAGTACTGACGGGACTCTCTATGTGGCAGCACTATCGCGCCTCCAGAGATCCCCTACTCTGGCATGAAGCTCATACTTTTCGGTATGTGCTCAAGGGGCAAGGGGCGTCACGCCCAGTAATAAACGAACGAAATTCAGCAGCCAAAAGTGAATAATCGAAAACACCTTAAGTGGAAAGGAAATGCTTAACTTAGCAGGGTGCAAAATTTTTCTTGTAGAAATACAACATCCCTTGCTATTTTTAGATTGTGATTGTCAAGAACCAATAATTTATATCCAATACTGGCTTCAAAATATCTAACGAAAATATACTCTTTGCTCTTTTCATCTATTTTTCTCTTTTTTATATCTGGTTTTTTGGCAAAGGCACTACATCCAAACACTAAGATGGCTAAAATCTACTTTTTCTCCAGTCCACTTTTCCTCTGGCGTTGCACCACGTATTTTTTTCATAGGTGAACGGCTTAAAATATAAACTGCGGTGTTTGCTGCTTCTGCCCACATTTGTTTCTGGCTATTTGATTTTATAAGCAAGGAACGTACCTCTCCAAGAATTGAACGATTCTACCTCTCTACCACACCATTCTGTTCAGAACTATAGGGTAAGTTAGCTCATGCTTGATTCCTTTATCTTTGAGACATGCATCTAACGTGTTATTGCAATACTCACACCCATTATCAGCATTCAGTACTTTTATTTCTCGTTCAGTTTGATTTTCTACCATGAAACAAAATTCTTTGAAAAAAGCAGGAGCTTCATCTTTCGATTGAAGAAAATAACAAAATATTTTTCTTGTATGGTCATCAATGAGAAAGAAAATATATGTTATACCTCCCCATGATTCTACTTCCATTGATCCAACTAAATCACAATGAATTAGGTCTAGTTTATTTTAAACAACTTCTTTATTCTTTCTGTAAGGAATGACCTAGCCGCTTGTGCCATAGCATATGAGAAGTGGTTGCTTTCGCTATGTTTACTTACATAGCAGTTGCTATGGGTTCTTCCTCAATAGAACATTTCTCCTGTTCAATAATTTTACAGCCTTCAGTGTCAAAACATACACAGTAACCTTTGGACACCATCGAGTTTACTGACAGAAGATTAACTGAAAGATCTGGAACGTACTTAATTCCAACAATGTTCCTTTTAAATCCATCTTGTTTTAGCTTCACAATACTATTGCCAGTACCACTAACGAACAGTTTGTTATTATTTGCTATGAAAATTTCTTGTCCAGAACTTTTATTTGACAATTCCATCAAAATATCACTGTTACCTGTCATATGAGACGATGCGCCACTGTCAATCTACCAAACATTATTTTCAATATTTACACCTAATGCAGCAGCAAACAAGGCTTTATTTCCAGCTCGTTTATCAATCTGTTTGTTTTTATTTTTATTTGGTGTCACATCCTTTTTGTCATGTGCGTCATGTGTGTTGGGGACATTGATTTTTGTAATGCCTTTTTTGCTTGTAACATCAGCACCATGGAGATTTTTGAAACTTATTATATTGCACAGCTAGAGCAAAATCACCTTCATATTTTCCATTTTGCCACTTTTCATCTTGTAGCAATTTCGTTTTTACAAAATCAGAGGTTATGTCTACACCAGAATTTTCAAGCGCCTTTACCATGGGTTCATAATCTTCATTGAGCCATTGTAACGTTATCACACCAAGAAATCCATCATCAATGGGCTTTACAATTGATATTAGTTGATGGGAAAGGCCCATTATTCAATTCACATAATCTTCCATGTTATCAAAGTTTCCAAGTTTTATTGAGCCTAAACTTCTCAATAATCTTCACACTCGATGTAGCCCTTTATCTTCAAAAGCTTTTTCAAGGGCTGTCCATGCCTCACTTGCGGTTTTGGCTTGCATTACGTGTGGGTACGTTGATTTATCTAATGATAATATTATTTTTGACAAAGCCTTTTCTTCTCGTCGTACATTTGCCGCAATATCTGCATCTGTCGTTGTTACTGCTACTTGCCTAGAAATATAATTCCACAATCCATCTAGTTTTAATAATGCAGCCACTTGAAATTTCCATTCTGAATAGTTTTCTCGTCCTTTTAGTTTTTCAATACTTGCCGCCATACTCGATTCACTCGCCATATTTTTTGCAACGATTTTCGTAGCAGCTCGATAGAAAAAACGGAAAATTTACCAAATTTTATTCTTTACAGGAGCTCTGGGTCTATAACCTGTTGGATAACAGGTGCACAGTGATACGAAAACTTTAATCAAAACATCTAGGTACTTAGTATTATATCGAACATACATTTTTAACTAACTAACAATGACATTTTTATTCATCACAGCTGACATAAAACTATCAGTCATACCATGGTTACACGAAACCTCAGGCACCTGATTATTGATTATTTTCAACAGTTACAGTTTTTAAATATCCTTAAAAATTCCCTGGTCTTACGGATAACACAACTGAAACACAACTCAAAATTAAAGTAACGATTATTTGCTTCATTCTTTGATTTTTATGAATAGGTTAGATTTGTTTATGATTTAATGCAACACCGTTAAACACGTTTTCCATCAACAACTTTTCAGTCTGAATTCTTTTCAGATAAGTAGTTATTAAAATAATGGTTTGCAGAGGCTGATAATTTTATCTATAGCATTTCATATTTTTTATACTGAACATCCATTGGATACCTTTACGTCACCTATTTATGGACATATATTGGAGACCTCCTTATGGACATTCATTGGATACTTCTCTCTGTATATCCAATGGATATAGCTATATGTCCATTATGGAACGTATGGATATCCATTGGACAAAGCTATGTGTCCATCATGAAATGTATGGATATTCCGGGACAGCCAATGGATATTTCAAGACAGCCGATGGATGTCTTGAAACGGCTAATGTATGGATGTCCGTTTTTGCGGAAATGCATTGTCTTATGGATATCCATTGTACATATGCAGAACATATTTCAGTTGTCCATTGGATATCATTACCAATGGGAGGCTGTAATCCTATGGACGTCCAAAGGACATATTTGTGCTATTAGGGCTGTACATACAATATTAACAGATTCCCACATTGGTATTCTTTTCAACTTAAAAGCTTGGTCAACGATAAAAAGGTTGCACATGGGATTTATAAACAAAACAGAACTCCACAAAATTATGAAATATTCAGTCAGTTAAGAGAACAATGTAAGATTATATCTAGAGAATGCTATTTAAATTACATACATTCTGTTGAAACCTCCGTTAAAAGTAATGTTAAAACCTTTTGGAATTTTGTACGTACTAAAAGATCAAATAACTCCATACCTGATAATATGAACCTTGACAACTCTTTTGCTTCTTGTGGTAGTGAAGTTTCAAATCTGTTTGCCAAGCATTTTTCATCAGTTTACACTACTCAAAATCTGAATCTAAATTTAAATGAAATTGAATCAAAACTTAACGTCTCCTCTTACCACATTCCAATTTCGACCATTTTTGAGAAATTATCTAACCTTGACACAAAGAAAGGTCCAGGTCCTGACATTATTCCTCCCATCTTACTTAGAACTTGCAGCTTCATTTTATCTCGCCCTCTCTTCTATATTTTCAATAAATCTATTGAGACAGGTGAGTTTCCTGATTACTGGAAACTATCTTTTGTTACCCCAATATACAAATCGGGAAGCAAGACTGACATCAAAAATTACCGACCCATATCTATTCTCAGTACTATACCTAAGGTATTTGAGAACATTATAACAGACTACCTTACCTATGACTGCTCTGGCATCATAACTGAAAAACAATATGGCTTTTGTGCTGGGAAATCGACTGAATTAAATCTAGTTACCTATGTCGATTTCCTGTCGGAGGCTTTGGAGAGGGGTTACCAGATTGATTCTGTGTACACTGACTTCTCTAAGGCTTTTGACAGGGTCAACTATACTCTCTTACTGCAAAAGCTTGATAAATATGGTGTAGGTGGGGTATTACTACAATGGATTAGTAGCTATCTTACGAACAGGACTCAAATGGTTAGAGTAAACCATCACTATTCTAACTTATTTCAAGTAACCTCAGGTGTTCCTCAGGGGTCACACCTTGGTCCCTTATTATTCAACTTATTTATCAATGACATTATTCATTTTTTTTAGGTATGGCAAAGCACTACTATTTGCAGATGATTTAAAACTTTTCCTAATTATTCAAACATATTTTGATGCTCTCAGGCTTCAGTCTGATCTTGATAATCTATCAAACTGGTGCTCCTTAAATGGCATGGACTTGAATGCTATTAAGTGCCATGTCATGCGCTTTTATCGATCCCATGTACCTTCTACTACTTTCGATTATACCTTAAATGGTCATGTCTTGGAGTCTGTTAATCAAATCAGAGACCTTGGAGTTATTCTAGATCCCACCTTAAGCTTCAATCAACACATACCTACAGCTATCCATAAATCCATGAAAATGTTAGGTTTTATCAAAAGGCTAACCCACGATTTTACTGACACATCTGCAATTAAAGTCCTTTATTGTTCACTTGTCCGACCCCATCTAGATTATTGTTCTTCTGTCTGGTCTCCTCATTACATAAGACTCAGCAGGAACATTGAAAATGTCCAACACAATTTTCTTAGATACATGGCCTATAAATTGGGTATCTTTTGCGATTATGAATTGTTAGAGCATTTTCTGAACATCCCCTCCTTGGAAACTAGGAGGAAACAGAGAGACCTGACATTACTTTTCAACATTATCAATGGCAGATGCAGTTGCGCTGAACTTCTAGCAAAAATTAATCTTCATGTTCAAACCCGATCAACCCGACAGAAACAAACATTTTATGTACCTTTTTATCGTTTAAACAATACTTTCAATAGCTGTATTCCAAGAATGTTAAGATTAGCCAATACTCATAATGATCTTGAGATGTTTAACACCCCCTTTCATCACTTTAAAACTCAGTTACTGAATACCGAGCTTTAATGTTTTAATGTTAATGCTTTATTTAAGCTTATTGTCTATTGTCTTTTGTCTTTTTAAATTTTTAACCTTTTTTTTACTTATTCTTTATTGTATGACATGTAATTATTCCAAATTTTATTTTAATTATAATTTTAAAATTGTAATTTATACCCAAAATGGGCTTGCCCGTAAATAAATAAATAATAATAATTTCCATCATTGGCTTGCAGCTCATCCAGCTCAACCACTTTGAATGTTTGTCAAAAATACTGGAGTTAAGTTCTCCCAGATTTTACGACGTTAAATATTCTTTCAATATTTTCATTTTTCAATTTCAGATATAACATCCGTTACGTCTGGCGATAATGGTAAAATAAAAGTTCTCCAAAATATAATTACCAGTCTGAACGTTAAATAATGGCAGCAGTTTCTACATCTTTACTGATTTTTTACAGTTCAACACAAACAGACATGAGCTTGTCAGCACGATCCCCTAGAAAAGGCAGACTACGTCACAGAATTAAATTTTTGCAAAACGAAAATTCCAAATTGAGGAAGACAAGCGCAGGACTGGAACGCAAATTGGAAGATGTGTTATTAACTACAAAAGAATCAATAGATATTGAACACTATATGCAATTGACCGGAAAGTTTTGTCCTGATCCATCGTTAGCAAATTTTATAAATACCTGTCCCAGTTTTGTTTACCTGCACCTTCAACATTACTGAAATTGGTTGAGAATCTAAGTGTTCAACAGGGTCCAATTAATAAGACATTATTTAAAATATTGGAAAAAAAGTGAAACATTTTTCAGAATCAGAGAGATACTGTGTTTGGTGTGTGAACGAAATTAATATTGAATCAAATTTATTTTATTCGGTTGACACTGACTCAATTGTTGGGACGGAACGGCAGATGATGGGTTGGGATTAAAAAAATTCAGTTCAGCCAAAACTGCTTCTGTTTATGTAATACGGGGAGTAAAAAATAAATGGTTTCAACCTCTAGCATATAATTTTTTCCATTCAAATTGTCGAGCAGCAATCATGCAAACTATGATTTTTAGCTTAGTTACAAAGCTTCGAGATACAGGAGTTATTGTTACTGTATCAATTACGGATTTAGGCTCAAACAATACTAACTTGAAAAATAATCTAAATGTACAGGGTATACCTATGATATGAATGTCTATACTGTAGCTGAAACTACGCAACAAGTAGGAACTCTAGGTGAAAGAGTTGTGTTTAAGTTGGTGGAAACAATACAAGTACCAGATGTCGTAATCTGTTTCGATAGATTTTTTAGCTCGTTTAGGTTACTTCAGGGTATAAAATTTCCTGCTGTCGGTATTTGCATTGCAAATCGAAAAAAATATTCCTGAAGGTTAACTATTAACTACAGAAAGGAGAATCTGTTTTTCTTAGTACTACTGAAAATATTATATTTACCAAATGGCAGAACACAGAAGAAGTGCTGCTCCTGAGTAACTGTCATTAAAATGATGTAGTATTGGTAGAACGCAAACAGAAGAGCGGCGACTTGGTTGCTCCTTAGCTAGTAAACAGTTTAATTTATGGGGCTCGATTCTTGAATCTCGAATAAGAAATCTCGAGATTTGTCATCGGCAATGTCGATCACTGTTGTCAAAACCTATTCTTCGATACGAATCAAGATTTAAAACGCATGCGGCATTATTTGTTGAATGTATATGTGTTAACGCTGTAATATTATGACACAGAACAGAATAAAAGAGAAATTTGTGTAAAAGTCAAATGTCCACTGTCGAAACTAAAATATCTTCTACTTGTTTTGAGTTTTGACTGAGTTTATTTTATATTCATCACGTTTTTTTGATATGGACGGAAAAGGAAAAAAATTGACCGAAATGATCACCGGAGACCGTAATTTATTAAGTGACAAATTTAACTTTAAGGCAAAAGACTGCATGGAAAGATGACAAAGCATTGCTGAGATTCTTGATTCCATTCCCGGAGGATTGGAGACAATGGTAAAAAGTTAGTATACATTTATTAACATACAAGTACCTATATTTTTACAATTTATCTTATTGTTTAGATCTCAAGTGCACAACAACAAAAAAACTGCTGCAAGGAGGTACATGGAAGGAACTGGGGGAGGACCACCTATAAAAGACACCCTTACTCCAACAGAGGAAGCAGTATTGGACTCACTGAATTCTACTGTTGTGTCTGGGTACAGTAGCATCATGGGAACAAGCACAGTCTTTGAGTGGGAAGATGCAGATGTGCCAGTGCCACTAAGTATATCATCTGTGGTGCCACCTACAGAAATACCCAACATGCCTCCCAAAGATCATACATACACAAAAAATTTGGAAAGCAAAAGAAAACGGCTAACACCAGCCAAGAAGCGTGCCATAGGTGCCAGTGCTACACAGGTGTTGGCACAAGTCTCAGAGAGAGATTCTTCAATTAAAGAAACTTATTACAAACAAAAAATACAATTGTTAGAAAGGCAAACATTGGCAATTGAAAAAATTGCAAGCCACTTTGTACATAATAATTAGGTTAACTGTACAATATTTTAGGTTGAATGTACAATATTTTAGTTTTAGTTAATTTAGTTTTCTGGTTTAATTTACTTTGTTAGGGTTAGGCTCGGGTTTAGGTTAGTTGGCTTAGAATGTTTATACATATTTTGAAATAAATAAAACAAAATGTATACTGTTTTTGATTTTAAATAATACAAACTGTATTCAATGTATATTTTTAATTTTGTAACTGGTTATTAACACGACTATTATTCACATTATCATGAAGTGGTTGCTGGATCAGATCTTCAAAATCAAAATATTCATCATCTTCATCAATGTGAATATTGTTTGCAATATACATATTATGCAGTACTACGCATGCATGTATTATTTTACCAGCTGTGACTGGGTTATAATGTAACACACTATGCTTCAACAGACACCTGAATCGTATTCTAAAAATGCCATTAACATATTCAATAAGGATCCCCAGTGGACCACCTAAATATCCATCTCAAATATCCCCAGAGGACCATTGGCCCGCCCACAAATATTAAGGATCCTCAAATATCCATCCTAAATATTTAAGATCCCCCATTGACCCATCCCCATTGACCCATCCCCCATTGGTCCATCCCAAATATCCCATTGTCCCATCCCCAAATAGCCCATTGACCCATCCCCAAATAGCCCATTGGCCCATCCTCAAATAGCCCACTTACCCATCCTCAAATCCCCATTGGCCCACCCCAAATGACCACTCTGAAAAAATTTTCACCAGAGTCCGGGCACGAACCATCAACCTTCACGTCTGAAACAATGTACCTAACGAACATAGCTATTCGCACTCATAAGTGTTAGATTAAAATAAAGGTATAAAAAAAGAGTGCATGGTTTGAAAATAGACTTAAGTCTACATAGGTATATTGATACATAGGTATATCATTAGAGTACAAAGACAAGTGACATCGTTGAAAATGGTATCTAGATACGTCTCACATATACAGAGTGTATCATTGGAGTACATTGAAAAAATCAGGTGACATTGTCCAGTTTTATTATAACACGTCTAATATTAGTATCTTTGTTTCAATTTATATCTTCATATGAAAGTTAATGAATAGAATTTTCAAAACGATGTTTGAATAGCCTTAACCAATTACTCCAAATGATATTTTTAATCTACCTATAATATGTTAACCCTTCGGCTGGCGCGCCTAAGAATTTCACATGAGCAGGCGCGCGGCGGTACTCCGTACCGCTATTCATTTTTCATTTTAGATATGAAATAAAATACAAATGCAGTTCTAAAAAAATATAATTAAACATATTTTGAACATAAAACACAACAAGGAACTCAAAAAAACAAATAAAAATAAAAGGCGCTATAAACATAAATAATGGCAAGGAACATTGACGAAAGGACAATAAAAAATGAAACCAACTAAATATTTGACATAGCTAGTAGAAAATTAAACATCACTTTCGTCAGTCTCTACATTATCACACATGTTACAATAAACTCTATGCTCACTATGTTTTTTACACACAAACATTCTACACGAAATACGGTACGCAGTGCCGAAAACTGAACTCCTCGTGTTTGACGTTGAACTGAGACTGATTGAGTGCATATAAAAAATTTCTGACTTCAGCAGTCTCTAACAGATATAGTCAACATGGAATACTCAGAAGCATAAGGTGTTTCGGGTAACAGGAGACGCGTGACGTTCAAAACAGTAAAACTTCGGTACACAGTGCCATAGCGCGCCCGCCGAAGGGTTAAATAAAAAATTTCCTAACACTCAGTATATGGTGAATATTAATTATGAATATATTTTCAATAGGAATACTTTGTTATTAAAATTCCGCCAGAGGAATGCAGTCGAGACGCAATAGTGTAATTATTTATTAAGGTCATTTTAGATAGTTTATTATTTTAATAAATCTAAAATCTATATATCTTGAATTCATATAATTAATATTATATTGTTAGTATAATATTTGCAGAATGAATAATCTATTTGATCAAGTGTAGAATTTTTGAAACAATTGCAATAATTGGTTTCATGAATTAGACCATTAGATGAAAGCGGATATTTTTTACCTCCACGACAATGAGATTATAATATTAGAAGAAAATAATTATAAGACCGTCAGTCTTACAACATCCTCAGAAGAAACATAAATAAGAATGACTTCCTTAAATTTAAACTTTATTATTTTGGTTGCCGTTTCAAATAATATGCTGTACACAAATGTACCAGATAATGCAAAACATGTTGCAATATGTTTTGATATGAAGAATATAAGAGAAGACTGTAATCGAACAACATGGAGTTTGTTAAGTATAACAAAAACAAATAATGGTCACCTCTCTGTATACCATATTGAAATTCCAGAAACGAATTTATCATATTTTAGTTACAAATTAAAAATAATATTTAATGACAATTCTGAAGGTGATCAAACCCAATGGCAGAATGTGATTATAGATGGTATTTACACAATATAAGTTTTACTCAACGGTTTGTAGTAAATAAAA
>CAJUYH010002769.1:0-37421 GCA_910591685.1 Galerucella tenella
TGCTTTTTTGGAAATAACTGATTTACAGAAAAAAAGTTTCAACTAAACATTGTAGAGCATTAAATTTTCAGAGAAAACAATTATCATTTTAATCTGTTTCTAACAAAGTTATAGGTAACCATTTGAAATTTTAAATATCACATTAAAACTATCCCATGAATCTAATTTTTTTTCTTATTATTTTGTTTCTTTTTTTACAAATTGATGGTGTTCTACAGATTCAAACTGAAAATTCGCTAAGAATAAACATTTCTCATGATCACTGGTAACTATAACGATCATATTTCTGTTTTATGTTTTTTAAAATATAAACGTAATTGTAGATTTACAGTAAAAGGTATTTATGTCAAGGTGGAATTCAATCTCTTTAACCGGTGTTCAAAGAAAAGTGAAACTTTATTCAGTTGTAAATTTAAGAAGATACATTTTAAACGTAATGAATAAAATATTTATTAAAATCACTATCTTGCTACCTTAATTAAAAATGTTAATATAAAAAACTATAAATCTGACGTCAATAAAAATAGGAACCAGTTTTTGAAGCAAAATTTCAAGTTTTTTATTTAAAATAAACCCGTATTCTGATTATCAGATGAGTACTGTTCTCAAAATAACGGACTGACATATTTTTTAGTCTTTCAGTTGAAATATTTTATATACAGGGTGGCCAATTTGCAAGTGTATCGAAATTTACAGTTAGCATTACCCATACAAACACGCACTAGTGTTTTATCACACTAGTATCTTCACTTTTGTATGTATGTAATGGATTTTTAAATGTAAGTCTCATTGACTTCAAAACATCAGATTGAATACTTATCAAGGTCCGATGACAATACAATTTAATCAGTTTATTCCAACATCTTGACCAGGATAATCAGTATTTATTGATTTATTATAATATATACATATATTTATTCCATTAACGAAATCCCAAAATACTAATCATGAAATGAAATTAAAAAACCATTAGTTCCTTCTTCATCGTTCACTATCTTTGGAAAATTCTCTAGAAATACTGGACATACTAGAATTTTATATTAAACAAATTGACGGTATACAGGAAACAAAATAAATATTGTATACCAATTAAATCGATTAGTTGTACTTTGCTCAAACGGATATGCATAATAGTTGCTTTTTTTCTACCATCAATCTAAGCTAATCTAAGTTAAACTTAGCTAAGCTACCGTTCGTTTTGCCAATGAAGTTAGATTTACTAAGATCAACTGACTTCCCCCCTTGCCTCCGCCAAGTATGCCGGATTTTTGACTTAGCAAAATTTCTTAGCTAAGTTTAATAGCGAATGCAAGAAAAGTCACTCATTTTTGACATCTGATAAAGATTCTAACCTCAAAAAACATATTTGGAGTTCTTTTAATAGAATTCGTTTTGAATTTTTATTTTAATTCATAATGGTTCACCTTTTTCGAGACTGTTGTGTTGTTCCAAATGTAGATATATCCAGTAAATCCATTTTGTGAGCTACTAGTTTCCTAATTACTGGTAATTTTTATTTTAATTAACCCAATTTGAAAGTTCTGATTCAATAAATTTTTGATTTATTAATTTGTTTACCTTTCCATATTTGTTTGTTTGCAAATGCGCTTGCGCCGATATTGTCGACTTTACAGCGATTGAAATGTGCGTTCGAACTACAATTCAACTCAGCTAAGAATTATGTAGTTAGCTAAGCTAAACCGGGGGATAGAAAAAAAGCAACTAATATCTAAACTAATTAATTAAATAATTGACTGGTGTGTTATCCTTTGACTTTTTTGTTTTCGAATATCCACCTTGTATTTGTGTGTATAACAATGAAGTTATTTTTAATCGCGACTGCTAGAAGTTCCTAAATGTGAGAGTAAACCGAATTTAATCTGTTGTAATTTGACGATTTCCAAGCTTAATAATTTTTGTTCATAACTTTGTGTCTTGTATCGATAGAAAACCCTTCTCGATGATGGAAAAAAATGTGGCAATTATTTATAATAAGATTATATTGTATGGAAATCAAAAATATACAAAATACTATTTTCTTCTAAATTGCTTATTCTGGTTTTTACGAGGTACTGACCTTGCAGACAAACGATTCGAAATTATATTAATTAAAATATATTTAAAAATGTGTTGTTTACCTTGTTGAAATGTTAAATGTACCTAACATATAAAATATCATGAAATAAAGTGCAAACACGTGTATTTTAACCTAAAAATAGTCCAGTGACTTAGTACTGGAGATAAAATAAAAAGTACTACTGTTTTTCGTTATTAGGTTATTTTCATGACAAAAATAATAAATTAATCAACATTTCAACCCGTTGTCGGTGATAAGGCCTATGCCGGTGGTTCCAACACCAAAAATGTTCACTTCATCTTTCCGAATTCCTCACCAACATTCTTAAATAATAATAAACGTCATTTATTGGTACAACCAAATGGCCATCGACCGAGGTCCTTCAGCCAATATTAAGGTGAGATTATACAGCAAATAAAATAAAATAAGGAACTAATTAAAATAAGTTAAGAAATAAGGACAAAAAAACATTGATTATAGAGATGAATAAAATAAAATAAGAAGTAAGAGTAAGCCAATCAAATTGCAGCTTTTTTGACAATGACTTTGTTTGTGTTTTGTGCAAACTTAGTGAATTCCACTTTTTGTTTTGGCTCAATGAGGGGTGAGAATGTTGTGTATGTAAAAGTTTTTCGATTGAGCTATTTTAAATATCAAAAATGTCGTAGTCTCATGATCAAGTACTTCGTTAGGTTACATGAAGAATAATTGGAACCTCAGAACATTTAGAACAGAAATATCTGGTTCATGCGCATTATCGGTTTCCAAACAAATTAAAATAAAATAAAACAAAAAGATAAAAGTTGGCCATCTTTTGTACTAATTCTTATTTACTATTTTATCTTATTTTTTGTATAAACGCTTTCATAGAGATGCTTATGTTCATCTTTATTATTTTAATTTATTTTATTCCTTATTTTATTTTATTTGCTGTATAATCTCACCTTTATTTACATTGTTTATTATAATATACTTAATAGTAATAAAAGTAATATTTTGTGTAATTAAAAAAAATAAAAAAGTTAAAAGTTATTGCCAGAATTTTCACTATCCTTCAGTGACTATTTACCACTTCCCAAACTGTCTTATTAGTATATTTTCGTTTCAACTGTTGTGTGTGATCTCGTTCAATGCATAGTTTGTCCATTATTTCTTTATTATGCGTCCGCTTAGAGAATGTTTGGGACAGAGTTGTCATTCTATCCTTCAGTGTCTGTACCTTTGTGGTTTTGTATAGAAGTTTGTTTGATGGATTGTGGAGAGGGTTTGATGGATGTCTTATTTTTGTGATGGCTCTTAAAGCTGTTGTCTCTGCTGTCTGTAATGTTTTCCATACGGGTCTTCTTGTTGTTTGGTATACTATATGGCCATACTCGAGTATCGGTCTACAGATACTTTTGTATATGTGTGCTGCAGTTTTCTCACTTATGCCCATGTTTTGGTATGTTATGCTTCGAAAGTGTTTTCCTCGGCTAATACATTTTTTCTTTGCTATCTCCACGTTTTTGTTAAAGTTAAGTTTATGGTCGATAGTCATACCAAGGTACTTTACAGTTGATGTGCATGGAATTATGTTATTGTTAATATAAATAGATGGTGTTTTGGGTGTTGGTGTATGATTGAAGATTATTAATTGCGATTTCGAAGGGTTAGGCTTCATTCTCCACCTGCTGAACCATTTCTCCGTTCTGTTAATTAATGTTTGCAGTTCCTTCATTGTTTTTTTGATGCTGTTATTATGACTAATTAAAGCGGTGTCATCTGCATACTGCAATATGTATTTTTGTAAATTAATGTGCTCTGGTGCTAACCCAAAGTTGTATATGTCATAACAGTAGAGATTGTAGAGCAGAGGAGAAAGTGGGGAGCCTTGCGGGACTCCTTGTTGAGGTATAATTGTTTGTGAGAAACTGTTGTTAACTTTTATTTGTATTGTTCTGTCACTTAGGTAATTTTTTATTATTAGTAGCAGGTATTCCGGGCACTTCAATTTTTGTAGTTTGTACAACAATCCACAATGCCAGACACTGTCAAAGGCTTTGTTAATATCCAGGAAAATAGCAGCACTATGTTCTCCTTGCAGCTTAGAGGTGACTATATTGTTCTCGCCTAGTTCATTGAGTTTGTCTAGGCATTCCCACACCGTTTAAGAACTGATTACACAAGAGCTCAGTGCTTTAATGGTTGCTTGACTATCCGACATTATGATAATACTTTGTCTTCTGTATCATTTAACAAATGATGTAATTTATGATGAAATTTGTTCCAGGTGGTAGTACTGACACTATAGCATACTGCATACATGGTACCGATGACACAACTACTGCTGTATTGCAAATTATATTTGGAGACACTCTTGGTTTAGATCTAGTATCTGTATATGATGAACAGAGTCTACTTAGTTTATATGCCAGTACTTTAAGCTATGGTTACCTCGGTGATGTGGCTTACCATAGTGACCAATACCGATGGATGGGGCCTCGTAGATATGATTACTCAGGTAATAAATACCAGCGATCTTAATGTGATGTAGATTCGTCAATTTTTATCTGATTATATCTGATAATATTGTTTGCTTGTGTTTTGTGTTGATATAAAAATACAAATTGTTTTTTGGTTGACAATTAAAATGCGTAAAGAAAATAGTTGTAACGGAATTAGGCAGTTGCCCCTCCTTGTTCCCCCCTGGTGACGACCATGAAAATTTATATATTTATTGGTATATTGATGTATTTGAGTACACATTTAATTGTCAAGAAAAAATTCCATATCTAAATTGAATCATTAGTAAAACTTGATTACGTTATTTCCTGTCGTTCTACATTCTTACAGTCAATTTGCCAAATTGTAAATCTAATATCAAACTGTTTATTGCAGGTTTTAAAAAACTGATAGGTAACAGAGGCTACAACGGCGAGCTAGCCATTTATTCCGAGAATAATGGTGTAGTTGAGGAAATTCCTTGCCACGAAAAATGTGATATATGCAAAGCAAGTAAATATATACAAACCGATAGTTTAGGCTGTAAATGGAGAACCCTCTCAGGGAAATTTTTTATGGTAACTAGTGCTAACATAAGCTGCGCTTGTAGTAGAAGTCCCAAGGGCATAGCTCCTTTTAGTCATTTGGGAGATGGTATGGTGCATTTGGTATTAGTTAAGCATACTTCAATAATAAACAATTTGAAATTGTTAATACGATTATCCAAAAATGAGGCTTGTATCGAAGATTTGCCTTTCGTAGAGACATATTGCGCTCGAGAATTTTGTTTTAGAGCCATTGAAGGGGGTAGTAAATGGAACTGTGATGGGGAAGTGCAGCATCAAATTAATATTCGTGCTAAGTAAGTAAATTATTGGTTTTATTAACATGTATCGAGATTTTGTTTGTTTTTTAGGGTAAGATGTCAATTGCTCACTATATTTAGCAGAGGTAAGCCAAAGAATTCCTCAATTGATCCTGCTTGCTGTGGATTCTAAGGTCATTTTTGTATGATATTAACAAAGTATTGACTCGAAGTATTGTATTGCTCTATTCCTACAGATAGTATTATTTTTTTATGTTGGTGTATTAGATGTGTCCGAAATCTGAAGTATGTTCTGTAACTATTATTATTCATTCCTTTCTGTGTTTGTGGATTAACCAAAATAAATTATTTTTGAAAGTGTTGTGTTTCTTTTAAGTCTATTTCACTTACGTATCTTCCAAATTAGTTGAATTTTGGTCCTGGAAGTCAATTCTAAGGTATAATGGGATTGCTTACATGCCTTAAACGCTCTCTAAGAACGTTGTAAGGTCACGGTACGTAACATGACCACCAGGGCACAAGAGCCATAGGGACAATGTAAAGGCGGATGAAATGCCCAGACCAGACTCATCAATGTCCTTCAGCGACGCCTTGAAAATAAAGTGGGTGGCACAGAAATCTCTAGAATGGTGGGAAATATCACGCGAAACAATGGGCTCATTTACATATTTTTTTATTTTACCATTAGGAAGAGCATATCATTTTGAGGCTCTGTGCGAAAAATTAGACGTCAGCGAGACTCCTAAGTCGCCTAAAAAAAAATTATAAACATCAAACAGCGCTCCTCTCCGAATTTCAAGCGTGACGTCATCGCATATGAAATCTCTCGCAGAGAGCGGTTCCAGAATGTAAGAGTACTACGATCAAAACATCTAACAAAACATTTATTTTTAATAATAAGGATGCGAAAAAAACCGAAGCAATTACAAAAAAGCATAAGAAGACTTGATTAAAAAACTCCATAACCATTAGCAAGTCCACTTCTGGAAGATTTAATGAGTCTGCTTTTTCAAAATTAGGTCCACACATTTTATTTTATTCACACAAATTTTTTTAAAAAATTCGAAATAAATAAATTCTACGCGAGGCACGTTACAGTCAGAAGCGTAATGTTTGCTTTCATATGCAGTGACGTCATAGTCTTCGCCCCGCTACGGTATGCTTGTTTAATTGGTTGAATTAGGAGAACGACATATTCTATTGACATGAAATTTTCAGAATCATATTTTTATCCCTAGTACTTTGGTTTACGACAGTTAAAAATAATTTAAAAATTTTAGTAAACGAGCCCATTTATTAGGGGACATTCACCAAAATTGATGGCAGACTTTAACAAAGATAGGAAAACTATCAGAGATGTGGCAAGAAACCACATGAAAAGTTCAGTACCGAAGCTGATTTGCAACATAAAGAGAGAGCAGGATAATATACTTTAGATTCAGATGGTCGCAGTGCAATTAGCTACCTCATCTAATCTCATTCGCCTGATCTGGCCCCACATGACGCATATATTTGGAGCATAATAAAAATGTGAATCAAATATTCGCTTATTTTGTAGCAAAGCAGATAGCGAGTGAAAGTGAGCTAATAAATAATTCTAATGATCAACGTATTTACTTTTCTGCAAAATATGAAACGTGATAAACAATTTTTTTCACCCGAGTAGGTATTTTAACCACCCGATTTTCCTTCGTGGACAAATTGTTGCATAAAGAAAGAGAGAACACCTTGGTGCTAGACAACACATCATACATTTCATTACACGAAGGGACAGTGTGTTCAGTGTAAAATTACTTGTCAAATGAACGCAGCTTCGACTACCATTTGACATGTGTCACCTAACTGTCAAATTTCATATTTTCCATGATTTACGAAAATTGTTTTTCGTAGTTTCATGTTGTCTGTTTATAAACTTTGCTAGAATTTGGGCAAATTTATTATATTTATATTTAAGATAGTATTTATATGAAGTTATAAATTTTGCATAGATATATTTCTCTTCGATTATATTTATATAGTTAATGAGGTTAACCGGGTAAGTAAATAAAAAAAATATCTAAAGTGTCGTAACTATTTGTTGTTTTAGGTAATTTGTTAATTGTATTGCAAGAATATTATATTTTGGATAATTAGATTGTAGTAAAGTACAATTTTGTACATAACGTGAGCAAAAAGATGAGTAAAACTACTAGTGGTACTGAGGATCCTGACGATATTACCATGACAGCACAAGAATTACATATATTATCCGAATTAGATAGGTGAGGTTTTTGAAACGTTTTCTCAATAATTGAAGACAAATTGGAACAAAATCTACTATCAGTAGAAATTGTAAACATAACCTATAAAGTAAACATATATTGTTGTCAATAAATTCATTTCAGTGCAATTACTAGAATGTATTAAATAAATTCGAAGCTACAGTGAATTGTTGGGCTATAATGACAACAACAACAGCTCTGTTTACTGGTTCTGCTTTTGTAAACTCTTCATATCCTGAATGTATGTCGTATTCATTGAATAAAGAAAAGTTTTATTTTCAGTCGTCAGTATGGATTTTTGTTGTTAAATCAACCAGATAATGCATCCAAAAAGGCCTTAGTACAAAAGGTATGTAAAGAGAAACTGCTAGAATTATTACAACTGGATTATTAAAAATAAATTGAAGCACTAAAAGACACAACGACTATTAAAGTTGTAGAATATGTAAAAATCCAAAATTTACTGTCAATTAGATGATATTCAAATGTGTGCAGTATTTTAATTTCTAGTTCCAATGTGTTCTTAATGTGAATTTTTGAAAAATTGCTCATGTCAACAATTGTTTTAGGCTGTTAAGTATTTACAACTAATGGTTGTGCAAGCTAGGAGACAACAAAAAGCAAATGAAAATGATACTAGTAATAATTCCAAAAATATAAGCATTGATCCTAAAACATGGGTTAAATTGGGACATTTCCATTTGTTACTAGAAGATTATAGAAAAGGTTAGTAAATATTAGATAAAAAGAATACAGTGTTAATAATAAATGTAGAGTTTTAAATTGTATAATTGCATTTTAATCATGTCATTGGTAGAGTCCACCGAAACGTTTGTGAGCTGTGACCTTAAAGAGGTATGTGCAATATCTGTGAAATTGAAACAATGAACATTTGCATGTGCTACATACTTCAGCACTGAGTAGCTGGGGGGTAGAAACTACCTTTGCATATGTTACTCATAGCTCACGAGAGTTTGTTCTCTTTGTAGACTAAAATAAGATGGTTAAACCTAGTACCTATTAGTAGGCAACCAGTAATACACTTATGTATTCAGCGTATTTTATCTTTTATTTTAGCTCTCTCAGCTTATCAAATGTTTTACAAGACACAAGCAGAAAATCACTGGCAGGACACCACTTTTTTATATGGGATTGGTTTAGTATACTTTCACTTCAATGCCTTCCAATGGTAAGTCTTTTTTAAACTTTACCTTTACTATAACATGTTGGGTTCTATTTCAACTGATATTATTTTTAATGATGAAATATCTCCACAATATATTTTCTGATAATGCATAGAACTTGTAATAGCTTATGATATATATATGGTGCAGCCGATGGAAGTTGAGAGTATTGTAAACAGTAAAGGTACTATAAAGCAAACTTTGTCCATGGGGTTTTGAATTGTCAATGCCTAAAGTTATATTACATTGATCTATTTTAGAAATAAGACAATCTTGAATAGTTCTATAGTCTCTTATGATGGAGAAAAATGTAAACTCACCATTTTATCTGTGTTTGGAAAAATTGAATTGTTTTTAAATGACTTCCTTTGTTTAGTAATTAAAATTCAATCAATTTATTGAACTGTTAACGTTCCAACAAGACAATATAAGTTAATTATTTTACAATTTCAATAATACTGAGAAATAAGAAAAAATAATCGTTAATCAAGGGTGTCACAACGCATCAATTTGATGAATCATCCTTCATACAGTACTGAGTTGGTCCGCTTATTTGCATGGACAAGTATTTGGATCAGAATGGAATATTTTCAAATGAATTTTGTACTATATTTATTGGTTTTTGTTCTCGATAGCCACGTATGAAGTATTAAATTTCAGCATGTGCCGTAATTCTATTAGCAATTTTCCAACCGCTAATGTTACTTTGTAATTATAAGTCCATTTAGTTGCTATAGGGTAGGCTAACGATCAGTATTAAAACGTAATCCAATCCGTGTATGGAAAAGGGGAAGTATTCGATTTCATATATATTTACAAAATAAAAGTACACAGCAAGGGTGAATTTCTCATTGCAAAAATAATATAGAAGTCTGACTACTGAACGTTATTAATAGAACAACAAAGTCATTATTTATTTATTTGATATTGATTATGATTCATCCACTCCTTTCACATAAATATCACTTATATTAATCAAATCTGAGACTATAGTACCATAATGGTTACGCAAAATTTATTATCAGAAAATTTTTGGAAGGTATTTGATGATCATCTTGCAATACGTTAGAGATACAAAAATTGTCGTTAATTGCATTTATTTTTTAAAATGCCTAAGATGTCTTTGAAATTGGTAATTGTTCCAAATTTGTTCTACTTTTATTGCCAGTTTATCAGGTACAACATCAAAAAATTGGAGTTGAACTCAATTTTATATTTGATCGTTTTCTAGGATTTATTAGCCAACAGTTCAGATAGACACGGAAATTAACTGTGCTAATGCGAATCGTAAAAGGAAATATGATTCAGTTTCGATTTCCCATAAAACCGCCAACTTCCCTTTACTTTCCTGTCTGTAAGTATTCTCTTGTGGCAATTATTTGAAATACAAAGGATCAACTTATTGTCAACAAGTTTGCTAAATAGTGTTATCGAAAAGTTATCTAGAATTAAAATATTATTTAAAACAAAGACTTATTGTTGTGGATGTGTCATTTGCTTATGAGTTAGAATGCGCCCATTAATGCTCAATGGGGGCGCCGAAATAATGCTTGCCAACTGGTGCAAATCAGTCTTACTTTGAAACATGAAAATGCTTCTGATTTAAAAGAAGTATTTTATGCAATAAATAATTTCTCCACAGTCAAAACATGAAAAAAATTATAAATGCCCAGTGAGAGCCCCAAATTTTTAAATATCTAATGATGTATATGACGTTAAATAAACTTTTCTACACATTTTCGTTATGAATGCGTGCTGCAATTCCAAATTAAATTACAAAATGTACAAACTACATATCTCTTATTTAATATTCAAAACACAAATTATAAAGGGCAATTAGAATGGAAATTTACAGGAGGGGTTGGAAAAATTGCACAATTCATTTGACACGAACACGAAAAGTCCGGACATGCCTTTACTAAGAAATAAAACGTCATGACGACGTCATAATACCTTTGTCACGATATATAAGAACAGGTGTTTTAGACATTCAGGACTGGACTCGCATGTAACCCTTCTGCAAGGCAAATATTGGATCAACGCATGACACAGCAAAATGTATCTCATTCTTATTATATTTTTGCCAATTATAAATATGTAGGTGTTATTGCTTGTTTTTAGCTTGCTGTAGGATTTTTTTTATTTCTTTACCTATTTGGAATTTTTTTTGGATTATATCAGGTGCATTTGTTCATAAGTAAAAGTTATAATTCCAAGACGGTAGTTTATGTGAAAAACGATTACCAAAACTGTAATACATCCATTACGATTAGTGAACTAAGTACTAATTGAAAAATATTGAAACGGCCCTGTTTCTAGTTAAAATTTCGGTCCTTAAACAACAGCGGAGGTAGGGGTAGATACCTACACGCTCTAGACATTATTGATTTATTCAAATTCTCCAAATTTTTCACGTATCATCCGTTAATCCTTCGCTAAAATACTTTCTTTCTTGCGTTCATTAATTATGAACACGTAGATCGTTATAGTTAGATATTTTTCAGTATTAAAGTTCCGTAATTATAAGATTAGTTATAAGTTATAATAGATAGCTAGAGCTAATGGTTAAAACATGGCACCGTTGCTGTTCGCTACGAGATATTCCGATGAAATCCGATCGCTCACTGAATAATTGCTGAGCAATTTTCAACCTTAGTACATTCTATTATACCGACACCGGTACACTATTTAAAAACTCTTCCCTGTACTGCAATAGAGCTGGCAATAACTGTTCCCAACGTATAACGTTTCCTTGCGACCGATTTTTAGTTCCCATATAAACAGCAGTCATCTATGAGTTAAATAAATATTCTAATTTATTATTTAAAATAAACTTATAAATACAAGCTTCTTTTTAGTGTTGAATACGTATAAAGTTAAACAAGTATGACTAGAATTAATGTAATCAACTAAATAATTGCTAAAACTTGTTAAAGTAATTTGTAGATTATATACCTATCAGTAATATATAAAATGAAAAAATCACTTGACCAGATTGAGTGTAATCAAAATAAAGAAAGTGAAGTATGTCCAAGATTAATTGGAGAAGTTAAATCACGTGTTCGTTACCCTTGTCGACCTTTTTCTTTGATTTGATTTATTTAAGAAACAAACAGACCCAACTTTTTTACAGCCAGTTTCACTGTATTGGTGGTATATAATACAAAAAAGAAAAGGCAAAGAAAAATTGACATATGATATACCTTCCCAAAATAAAACAAAAATTACAATTTTTTTGGCGCTTTTGGCGACAAGCGTACAAACTATAACATTCAATATCAAATAACAACTAGTCACGTATTTGTTGGAAGTAAGTGCGTTTAAAAACTAATTTTTGTATTAAAAAATATATTGTGAAATGAAAAAAACATTAATTTGAAAACTTCGACTTTCACTAATGACTGCTGCGTGATTTCATCACTTTTTTTCATGTATTCGTCCTTGAACTTACTATTTGATATACATTTATCAGCTGTGCAAAGCTTTCCATCTGTGAACTGACAGTCAAAATATATTTATTAAAAGCAAAACGATCTGGTATCATTTTTACGTATTGTTGAAACAAATATTTCCATTAACAATTTGATTCAAGCCGATATTTTGCAATATTTTTCCTCTTTACATTGGGTTATACTGAAATCAAGGTTATTCATAGAAATAAATTTACCTGCAATTCAAATAGTCTAGTTATCTTTGTCGTTTCCAACTGCCAAAATGCTACCCTTGGTGGCCCCCTCACATATTTTGGGTTAACCCTTTTTTTAATTTGTGGTATAGGGTGTATAGAATTGAAGTTTTTATTTCCATTTTGTGACTAGTGAAATTGCAATTGCCCAAGTTATATTCATTTTCAACTGAAATTTAGATCTGTGAGCTTAAAAATGGGTACAGGTTTATCTCAGTACAGAATCTGCACATAGCTTTAAGTGCCTATCGAGCATACAATGCCCAATTATCAGATTCTCAACAGAGTTGACAGTATTATTGTCTTTACTCATTAATGTTTTTCGTTGTCTTTATGGCTCTTGTGCCCTGGTATAATAGAAACAATTATTATTTTCTAAGGACATCCTGTATTCTTCCTGAAGGTATATATCGAATGGGATTTTAAATTTTCGACTGTGCGCGCCTTCTAAACGCACTCGGTATGAGAGGTATATTCAACCACCCCAATAAATAATTATATATTAATAATATCTTTATAATAGTTTTATAAACTTTATTTCCTTAAAAAACAAAAAAATAGCCAGTGAATCTTTTTTTTCGTCATTTATTTTTCTTTTGAAAAAATAAGAAAATAGTAATTTAATAATAAAAAAATGTCTCATTGCATGGGATAATAGAATCTTTTATGTAGTTGTTAATATCTACTGCAGAATTAAGAGTTCCGTTTGTAATAACATTGGTTCCGATGATCGTGACCCCGAGTCAAAATGCATTGAAACGCAACGATGAAATACCGTTCCAAAATCGCGTTAGTAAAATAACGACCCATCACTGCACTGCAATTTCTTAGTTACTATCAGCGCAGGCAGGATGGTATCGTTTCAGTTGGTCGGATAGAAGGAGGTGTGTTGCGTGTGTGTCTTGTCGGGTGTGGAGGGAGAGTGGATATTTTTGTTTACTTATAGACATTTGGTTAAATAACTTTTCAATACTCTTGTAATACCATAAAGTGCACTTGTGTCGTTATAAAAGACAATTTCACTGCCTATTATTCACTCAAAAACTAGTAATAATCATTAAAAGAAATTCCAACCACATACATAACTAAGGAACTTTATTTTGATGGAAACAATCATATCTTTGGTAAGTTTGTTTTCTGTTAACACCCTCATAGTATTTTAACACCTTTTACTACATGTTATTCATGTTTTGCTCTCGTTTTTTTATCGAATATGACCGGATGTTTTGTTGTGGAAAACATTCGCCATAGTCACTGTGACATATCTCACGTCATCCTCCAGTCTCTTCCGCTATATTATGTTATGACGTCCGTGACGTCACTTGATCGAAGCTTTGTGTTGATATTGAGTAATTGATACACATAATATTGGGTTCACGTATTTATCAACATTCCAGTTACTATAGAAATATAGAAGTTTATCTTACTAGAATTAATATGCATTGTATTTCCACAGTTTAATAGTAACACAAGAGATTCATTGTGCCGTTATACCTACGCGTTTTATAAATGCATTGTATCTAAGAATGTTGATAGTGTCTCACAGAAATACCTTTACCGATCAGAGATGCATTTTTATTCAATTAAAACAACAATAAACTTCTTCTCTGAGATCTTTTATAGTCCTTAATTATTTTTTATTATTTAACGATTTTTTTTTAAATATGGGCACTATTCAACAGTTCTGGAATGATAATTATTATTTTATTATAAAAAATATTCATTATTGTCACATTATTTTTAATATATCTCCCATTTTTCAATAATGATGTATTGAAGCATCATTAGAGTTTTCTCACTCAAACACCTGCTTGCCTAAACAACGGTATTATAAATTATTATTTATTATTTGAAGGGGGCCATACAACAATATTTAAACATTAAATTTAGCTATATGATGCTTATTGTATAGATATTGATTTTTTCCTACGAAATACTTGATAAATCTCAACAAAAAACAATCAATTGTACAGTTTTTGAATCACTGGGGAGCTAGTTGAAGGTTTAAAGATTTACAGTTCTTCCTTTAGTCTTGTTTGCTGGATGAATTTTAGGATATCCACAGGCTTCAGTTAAGGAAAGTAGGTATCCCTTTTCTATCCAGCTAGACTCTTCGGTGTTGTGCCTTGTCTACTAGTTAAACTCCCCTCAGTATCTTCTATGATTTAGAGCCATCATGCAGTGGGGATACTCTACTAAACTCTAGCAGAGCCAAAAATTTTGTAATATATAGGGTAGTCTATCTAAAAATTGCATTCCAACGTTTTAACAGTTTGTTGTCAATCATACTAATAAAGGAACTATTGATGAGTTTACTTTTTCTGTTTTCAAATAGAGCTAAATATTTTTTTCTTGGATTTTACTGATCAAAGTTGAGTGACTCTGCTGTACCTTTAATAATTAAATCATGATATTACCGAGTTGATACATAAATAAAAACCCCGTAACAACAAAAATTTTGGTCCCGTTTGAAAAAATCGGTTTGTCCTTGACATAGATTGTTATCATTCCACTCTGTATAAGTGCCTGACGCATACAAAAGTGCACGAGATATAATAGTTTCATGAAAACCTATGTAATTACCTTGATTTTATTTTTGGATCTCTAGTGCAACTGAGTGGTGGGTGCATTTCACATATTGTGTTAATTCGCTTAAATTAGTTGTATTTAGGTTAATATATTTTGGTTGCGTTAATATTTATGTGTTCAATTTAATATTCAGTTTGTTGTTCATAATACGTTAATTTTTGTCAAACCGTGTAGACAGATAATTGCTCTATTTCTTACAAGTATAATATAGTTAACTGAACAAGGCAGATATTGGTTTGACACTAATTTCAAAAATAAAAGTTATTAATTTTAGTACGTGCCTGATTATAGTTAGGTAACTTTTATTTTAAAGTGTGCTTGAATAAAACTAATTGTCGAGTATAATTTTGTATTGAATTCATTTCATAATATGAGTGGATAGATGTACTCTTGATTAATTGAAATTCAGTGTGTAATGTTGATAAATATGTTATCTCTGAATATGGCTGGTAATTCAATAAAACAATAAATATGAATATTTAAATTAAAACGATGAGTTTTATTCGCAATTGATACTATAATTTGATGTCATACATCTAGGTGGCAAAAAAATATTAAAATTTGTATATTTTATGGAACCCCCGAAGGAGGGTTATGTTTTCTCAGTGTATAGGCTCAATTCTAAAATAAGTGGTTAAAAATTAATTGCTTATTATGCATACAGAACGTAAAATTGTGTAAATTTTGGCCGGTCTGTAACCCAAACTATAAACGATAATGTGAGTGTCATTGTATGAATTTAAATAAAGTATAATAATAATAAAAAATATAAAAAACCGACATTTTTAATTGAAAACAATAAATTTTAATTCTTTTACACGTAGGACTATAGATTTGGGCAATTTAAATTATTTTGTAATATTTACTTTAGATAAACTGTCATATCAACATACAACACACTCTTTATACAGTGTGGAAACCACTTATGGAATAAAATTCTTTATGTCATTATTTTAGAAAATTATAAAAAAATGCCGAGACACGTCAACTTTTGAATTGAGTTGTGCGTTATGTAAACATAAATGTACAGGGTGATTCACGCAAGTATGCCATAGTCGGTGTTGTTTTTTTTAATGAAACACCCTGTATATTTGCAAATTTTTGGAATCCTCTTAATGAACCGATTCCAACAAACTAAATAATATATGGTCAATTATTAATTATACAGGGTGACATTTTAAAATTAATAATTTATTACACTTGAAATATTGGAACTTTTTTAAATTAGCTAAATATGGATTTATCAAAAATCCGAACTAACTAATTATTAGACGTATTTGTATATTAAACAAAATCTGCTACGCCCATGAATTTTATCATAAATACCAAAAAACGCCAATAATTAGACAAAATCGGTAAATAATGTGGATTGTTTTCTATCCTGTCAGTTGTTGATGTGTTGACAGTTTATACTGAAAAAGTAAAATCTTTGTCAAACACACTTTTCTTGTCGACATAACAATGAAATATTTAACTGAGACTCACCGAATTGAGATTTTAATGATGATCGGGTACGGGGATAACTGCAGAAGTCAAGTTGAAGTGGCAAACTTATTTAATCACAGATATTTCGAATCGCCTAATATTTCACAAAGTACTGTGTCTAAAATTCATGCACAATTCATAGAACTTGGACATGTCAAACCATTGAAAATGATGTGAAAGTGGATATTTTGTTGAGTGTCGAAGAGAATCCAACTTCAAGTACACGTCAAATTGCCCGTGAAAATAATGTTAGTAATACAACTGTTCTAAGATGTCTTCATAAAGAAAAACTTCATCCCTACAAATTAACTTTTGTGCAGGAGTTAACAGAAGACGATCCAGATCGTAGAATGGATTTTTGCGAAAGATTGATGAATAAGCTGAACAAAAATGAGATAGCTCTTGGTACCATTCTTTTTTCTGACGAATCAACATTCACATTGAATGGAGAGGTAAACCGGCAGAACTGTAGATATTGGTCAGCAGAGAATCCTAATTGGATGCGTGAGACACATACTCAGTACCCTCAAAAGGTGAACGTTTGGGCCGGTATCATAGGCGACCATATTATTGGTCCTATATTTATAGATGGAAATTTGACAGCTGAAAAATATTTAAATATGCTTAGAAATGAAGTTATTCCTTCGTTGGCAAACTTATATCACAACGCAATAGATCCTAGCTTTCCGAATGAAAATGTTTGGTTCCAGCAAGACGGGGCAACACCCCATTATGCTTTAATGGTAAGAACTTATTTAGATGAAATCTTCTCCAATAAATGGATTGAACGAAGAGGTACTATTGAGTGGCCAGCTAGATCGCCAGACCTTACGCCGTTAGATTTTTTTCTGTGGGGTTATGTCAAGAACAAAGTATATGCAACACAACCAACTAGCATTGTAGACCTCAAAGACAGGATAACTACAGAAATACGGAATATTTCATCTCAAACTTTAAACAAAGTTAAGGAGGAGTTCTATAGGAGACTGTGCTATTGCCAACAACTAGGTGGAGAACATTTTGAGCAGTTATTTTAATGTATTAAAATCAAATACATCAGGTATTTTATGTATGTGTTCAATTACTGTAAAAATAAACATTTCACCCTGTATAATTCATAATTGACCATACATTATTTAGTTTGTTGGAATCGGTTCATTAAGAGGATTTCAAAAATATGCAAATATACAGGGTGTTTCATTAAAAAAAACACCGACTATGGCATACTTGCGTGAATCACCCTGTACATTTAAATTTATGTTCACATAACGCACAACTCAATTCAAAAGTTGACGTGTCTCGGCATTTTTTATAATTTTCTAAAATAATGACATCGAGAATTTTATTCCATAAGTGGTTTCCACACTGTATGTTTACAATACTAAAAATAAATGATTGAAAATGGTTCCTAAATATGATTCATATTTATCTTTAAACCAATTATATATTTTTCCATACATTTATTATCCACCTCCGGGGCTTCCATTCTACGAAATAAAATACCTCAGTTAACCCCCCCAGATTGATTGTTACGGCCCTGACGTGACCTACATTTTCTGATAAGTAAAAGTAAATGCAGAGTATTTATATGAGTTAGAAAACACCTATGCATCTACAATAAAATGTTTCAAAATCCACCTACGAAATTTTAACGCTTCATACCAAGAATGGGTCAACGTCGCAAGTGAATTACTGTTAGCTTCAAATTCTTTGAATTCATTGATGCATAGTTTATTTGGCGTAGGTTAGGTTAGTTTCAGTATTTTCGAAATAATATTAAAATGTATTCAAATGTATTTAAATATATTGGCGATAATGACCATTTGGTTGCATTACTTTGGAACTTCTTGATAAATAACGTCATATTATAAATAGCAATATTTTTCTTAGTACAGATTGATTAGCGAGGTTGTGGTAATTGTATTGTAAATCCCATTTTATGGGAATCTTTATTTTTTAATCGTTATAACGGAATATATGGAGAATAGTGGCTATATATACAATATGTCCCTCTAAGTTGGAATCATATGGAAAACTTCTTTATTATTAATTTTAGGAAGAAAAGTTATTCTTCATAAAAAGTCCCGCATTATCTAAAACCTATAATACAGTCATCAAATATCAAAATTTTTTAGTCGTATACGAGGTTTGTCAAAAAACATTAGTTTCACTCAAGAGTAAAGTACCTTTTCCTACGATCACATAGGAAAGTGACATATATCGCACTGTCTAGTTTTATAGAGAGTGGCCTGTATTCATACGCGTACGGAAAAAAAACTGTCAAATGAATTTTTATTGATTGACCACTGGCAAGCTATCAAATATATAATTTTTAATTAGATTTACCTATGTAATATCTAAATTTGAAGCGATCTATTTGAAAAGTGAAATTTTTGTCATTTCCTTGATTAAAAAAATTTATGGCGCGGTCGAGGATCGAACCCGCGTACTCTTCGTCAGAAGTCCGATGTTGTACCAGCTAATCCAAATCACCTGTTATAATAGTAGGAAAATGTAATCATCTTGAAAGGTATTCATGATAAATATGTTTGAAGTATGATGAACAATAATAATTTCAATTTCTATAATTATCCAACCAATTGATAATTGTAATAACCTACTTGCCTATATTATATAGTTAAACTACTTGAATTTCTGTCACTATTGATAGTTATTGTTAATTTTGAAATCAATCATGTTGACTTCAATTGTAACATTTTGTGTATTAGTATGTCAGATGTATTTTACACATTATTTTGTGAAATTATCACGTGATCGTAGGAAAAAGACTGTACATTACTCGTGCGAAAGTGATTTTTCACACTCGTGTGATTGTCGCACTCGGCTCATGCCTCGTGCTACAATATTTCCCACTCGTGTGAAAAATGCCACTTTCCGCACACGTTATGTAATATAGGTACTATTAAATTTTACAACATACATAAATTGTAAATTGAATTTCTATTAGGTTTTAAATAATGGAAATACGTGTATTATTATTATTAGAATCATAATTGAAATTCAAGAATTAAAATTATGAAAAACATAATAGAAATTCAATTTCCATTATGTATTGAGGTTGCCTATCTTGCAGTAATGCATTTACTATCCGATTTCAGGTACTTGCATTAGAGTAGTATAGGCAACCTCAATACATAATGGAAATTGAATTTCTATTATGTTTTTCATAATTTAAATTAATGAATTTTAATTATGTATTTCATAATTTTAAATTGACAATTTCTATTATGTTTTTCATAATAGAAATTCCTTTATTATTATTATGAAAAACATAATTTTAATTGTTCAACAGATTAATTGCGGAATAAAAATGTTTGAAAGAAGAGATATATATTTTTTTCCTCTTTTAAAACGATGTTATTAAATACCAAAACGGCCCGCCATAGAACAGCAAATAACAAGATCTTCTTTACTCCAAAATAAACTACTAGAAAAAACAGCGCGCGTCATTGTGGTGAATTCTTGTCTGAATCTTTGAATATCTATTTGTTCTGAGAGTGATTTTTTTATTCTTCTGGTGTTTAAATTGTAGATTTTATCTTAACTTTGTCTACAACTTTTTCTCATCTTTCATTATATTATTTTTATGATTTTTACCCTCGGATATGTTATTTTTATCTTCTCGTGTTTACCGATGAATGTTATTACCGCTGAACGGAAGTAGAAGTGACTTGTACCTAATAAAAGACGGTTTCAGATATAGAGAAACATTATATTTGCCTGAAACAAACTTTTTTTGAAGGTCTTTCAGTAGGTACTCGTAGAAATCTAAAAGGATAGATCGTTTCATACCTCCTAACTGAATATAATAGGTAGTATACAGGTGAGTACATTCAACTTTCTTTACCTACAAGTTCATGGTACCTGATTTATAAAATCTTTTTAATAAATACCCACCTACGCTTTATTTGAGATGGTGCAGATGTACTTTACTGAACAAACGTTTCTAAATCTTTGTCAAAACCAACGTAAATCCGCACAAAAACCAGAAATTTTTCGATGTAGGGTTCATCAGATCTTACCTGCGAGAGAGAAAATGATTATCCCCAGAAATAAATTGGGGCTATCTCAAAACGGATAAAGCATTAGATACCTGCAAACTACCGTCTTTCAGTACCGTATTTAGTGCTCTAAATTGATGTAGAATAGATTTATTTCCTTTAAATAACGTTGAGATTGACAACTTCTTCAATAATGCAGATTTTTTTTTAATTCCACAGACTTTGTTTATGTCGTATATCTCTAAAACAAGTGTGACGTGAAATACATTGTAGTACCAAGGACAAGGTGAATAACGGACCCATTTTTTTTTTGAAAATGTCGAATCTCATTGAAGATCATGTCGTTATGGCGTAACTTTTGTCTCGCATTATTATTTCTGTCATTACATTGTTAAACTTATATATATGGTTACTTACCACGTAAAAGATAAATCTTCATGTTTGATCTCTACTTATATTATCTTCTCTTTGCTCTTATCAGTAGTTTGATTATTAACTCTATTAAAAATCAGTCACTACCAAAATTTTCTCATTTTATTATATTTGTAGTAGACTGGACTCCAAATGCTACCCTGGTTGGCTGGCAATTTTATGGTGGCATTATAGCCGAACAAGGATTCGGGTACTGACCTTGAAGATAATAAAATTCGGATGAACAATAGGCTTCCAAGAATATTGACCCCCCATTCCTTAAGTTTATGCACAAAAGATGTATACCAAAAAAATTGTAGATCCACTAAACTTTTCGACAGAAGAAAAGGCACAATTGGTCATATACTATCTGTATTTTATACAGATTGTAAATTAC
The DNA here is from genome assembly GCA_910591685.1 of Galerucella tenella. Classification (NCBI taxonomy): domain Eukaryota; kingdom Metazoa; phylum Arthropoda; class Insecta; order Coleoptera; family Chrysomelidae; genus Galerucella; species Galerucella tenella. The sequence continues at coordinate 21,419 of CAJUYH010002769.1, forward strand.
GAACAATTTTATTAGTTTTTACTGTGTTCAGGCCGACATTTCTTATTTTACGATATTATTGATGTAGATAGAAAAGGTCCGTTTTTAAATTATGTATTTTTATCCCAAATTTAAGCCAAATACAAGGTAGGGTTGTAGGGTTTTTTAATAAACCCTACAAAATACAAATAAAACAGAACACAGAGTCAGATGCTGCAAATGCAATTCGCATATATGCAGATGGCTCAAAAATGAAAGAAGGCTCTGGACACTCCAGAGCACTAAGCCTAAGTATTAAGTGGGGAATGAGAAACAATACTAGCGTGGTTCAAACAGAACTGGTGGCCAAAGATCAGACAATCCTCTGCTATGCTAAAACTAACTTCGAGATTGTCATCAAAGATCGAAAGGAGCTTGAGGAAGAGAACGCACCACCACTTAGTAGAGCGAATGAACTGATCTGGTATACAGACGGATCAAAAAATGAACTCGGCACCGGAGCGGGCATATACAGCAAGACGAGCAAATATGAAGGAATCGTCTCGCTAGGAAAATACACTTCTGTATTTCAAGCAGAGGTCTATGCAATACTTGCATGTGCAAGGGCAAATAATATGAGAGTCTACAACAACAGGCAGATCAGGATCTACAGTGACAGCAAGCCGCCCTTGAAGCACTTCAGAACTATAGGGTGACATCTCGGCTAGTATGGGAATGCGGCGAAGAACTTAGAAGACTGGCGACTCGGAACAGTGTAACACTGGAGTGGGTCCCAGGTCATAAAGGAATCGCAGGCAATGAAAAAGGTGACGAACTCGCAAGAGTAGGATCGTCAACTCTCATGAACGGATCCGAACCTGCTGTGGGCATCCCCAGATGCTTAACGAGGTCATGGTTAAAAGGGTGGTTGAAAGAACAACACAATAAACACTAGAATAATACGACCATACATGGGAAGAAATTCATAAAAGAACCATCAGAAAAAGTAGCGAAAGAACTGCTCTCAATAAGCAGGAACAAACTACGAACCATAACGGGGCTACTTACGGGACACTTTCCCACAAAGGAGCACCTAAACAAAATAGGGCTGTATAACGGAGACCTTACATGCAGAAGATGCAAAAAGGATACCGAAACAGCTCTGCATATACTATGCAACTGTGAGTCGCTGGACCACAGAAGGCAGAAACTGTATGGCAGAACCCAAATGACTCCAGAAGACTTCTACAACCAACCAGCAAAGAACCTGTATGAGCTAATCCAGGGAACGGATTGGCTGAATAGGTTGTAGTTAGAACACTAGGAGTATCCACAATAAGCCCAGGAGGCTAAGGTGGTACCGGCGAAGGGACGGCTCTTTAGAAGAAAAAAAAAACAGAACTGGCTGGTATCTCAATTGCCGCAAAAGAACTAACCAGAAAAGGAATTTCTGGCAAGAATATAACAATCTGCACTGATAGTAGACAAGCCCTATTAGCCTTGAACAGACAACGTGTTATATCGTGGCTAGTACTAGAGTGCCACCAAGATTTAGCTAACGCCTCGGCAGATAACAATATTATCCTGAGATGGGTTAGAGGGCACGACAGGAGTAAAGGTAATCGCATTGCCGATTCTTTAGCCAGGGAAGCGGCTGGACTAAAAATTTTAGGACCCAGTGACACCTACGACAATTGCGGAACTAGCCAAACGTTACACCCATGCTCAATCCCTTAATATATGGGATGGAATCAAAGGATGTAGTCTTGCCAGGATCACCCTGGGCGACTCTGGGAAGCTGTCGCCGAAGAAATATTTGACGATGACCAGGAAAAACCTACGTTTAACAGTAGGATTTCTGACTGACCACTGTCAACTAAGGAAACACCTCCATACTATGGGGCTAGTGGACACACCTCTATGCAGGATGTGTGAACAGACAGGAAGATGAAACTGTCAGGCATGTCTTATGCGAGTGTCCGGAGTTATCGTCAATAAGATAGTGTGTGTTCGGTGAGTCTTGGCCTACACCTGCCGATATAAAGGAGATGTCCCCTAGTGACCTGTCCACCTTCCCGAGAAGGACAGGATGGACGATGAACTAGGAGGACAACTCCTCGGAAGGATGTACAATGGGTCACATGTGGCCTAAATGTTGTGTGCCTACACTCACCCTCCCTACTCTACAGATACATATACAGGTGTCTCAAGAGTTCGTACCAAAAAATTGGGCTAAGAATATCTGTAAAATTTTTGCCTGATTCCATTCCAAAAAACTAATGGATCACCCTGTATATATAGAAATACCTCTCAAATAAATGTCAAAGCTGTACTGTACGCATACATGAATACGGATTTTTTGCTTTTTAAAAAAATCTGTTTATAAATTAGAAAGAACAAATTCCACTCTTTCATTTACAAAACATTTTTATCCGTGTGGATATTATTACCTACAATACCTACTAGAATTATTAATGAGTCTTTATATCGAACGAGATTTATAACTACTGTTGATCAAAGTTGCTATTTTTGGAGACGTTTGCTTTAGCATCACCGAAAATACCGTAATATGAAATATTACGTAATGTTTGTACGTTCCGGATGCTGTTGAGGTAATTACCTTTCATTCAGAGACGTACGCCAAATATTTTTTAAACAAATTACACCCAAGTATCCACTTCACTTTTTATACAAGATTCACTGTTGAAAGGTTATTAAATTTGAAATCACTAGAGGTTAATCGCCTGCTTGAGTTAATAGTTGATGTTTCAATTATCTATTATCTATCTATCTATCTATTTTAATAAAAAACTTATTAGATGAACCTCGTAAACAGCACTATGGAAAGAACTGTTTGTACAGGTTATTTAACTAAACATGTAAATATTTATACACCAAAAAAAAATCCAAAGACTATGCCGCGAATTTATTTTCGTGCAAGTGAAATCGAACCTACAATTTGTGACTCTTTTAACTTGAAACGTTTGTTTATTTATATTGCTCTTTGGTTAAACAAATGTAATATGGTATGTGTCATTTATTCAGTTTTTCTATGAACATCTTGAGAATGTGATACAAATTAACACACCATTAAATGATATGCCACACTTTTAAAATTTATAATTTTTAGCCGCCTATACTGGGTGTATTTAAAAGTTAAAATCTACGGAGGGGAAATAATATTAGAGAGAATGTAAAATATATTAATTTTTCCATAAAAAATATTGTTTATCCCGCCTCTGAGCACGACCTAGTATTTAAACATACATTTTATTCCAAATAGTCGTTCCAAATGATGTTGTAACATCATCATCAATCGACCTTGATATTTGTATTGTGTTGTTTGGTATTACCATTGTTTAATAATACATCTGTAAACAATGCCAAACGGTACCCACCGATGAGTCTGCACTTTTTTACGTCGGTAAGTTTACTGGAAAAATGATTATTGTTGGAAAAATCCGATTTAGCTATGGCTAACCGTTTTTCCGTCTGGAAACTCCTCAGTTCCAATTTGTCATCTAGCCTGACTTTGTTAAATTATTATAAAACGTTCAGTTTAAATTGTTTTTGTTATCAGGTTAGTACATTATATAACAACGTTCCTTATCTTGTAAAATATACTATTTTCTGATTATAGTGTACCGGAAAAGTCATTACTTCCGTATTTTTAAATATAAGTTATTTGGATGGAAAATCGTTTTTACTGCCACCAGAGAAAAATGAATTCTGTAGTTCAATTTTTAAAATGCAAGGTATATTTTTGACTGACGCCCACTTTCTATGTCTCTAAAATGTGTATGCCGCGAATCCGGATGACTCAATTAAAAAACGTTTAATAGAGAAAGTAGTAGTAATAAAAACTCGAAGAAAAATTATGACTAACAATAAATTACAGGTATTCATTTACTATACAGTTTTATCACTATCTATATATTGGAAACTACATACGATATTTATGAAAATTCGTTGGGGGGGCTACTTTGCTTATTTTTGATGACATGGGGGGTTGAGGGGGGGTTTGAATGGTGACTACGTCAGCAGTAGTTATTTACTTTTTTACACGTAAAATGTTGTATATTCCATTAAAAAAAAGGTACATGGGACCATAGAGGAGAGGGGGCTAAAGTTACAACGTCCCCCTTATACCACGGATGGAGTATCCTATATAGGTGAAAAATTGGTAAATATTAATTTAGTGAAAAATGTTATTCTTGATAAAAAGTTTTGCTTCTTTTGAAACCCCGTAAAATGAAATAAAATTCAAGTTTTTCAAAACCCGTCTCATTTTATGGCTAGTTTTATGAAAACCTGGAGGACTTTTTACCTTTCTTCACATATTGGCTAATATCTCGGGAACCTTAAGGTTTGCAAGGTTCTAGTCTACGCCATTCGATTCAAAATTGAATTTTCTATTTAAAGAGGAATTTTGAAAATTATGAGTCTTCGCGAATTAGTAGTTTCGGTGTGGAAAAATTTTCAAAACCTGAAAATTATAAAATCCATATCTAAGGTTTTTCGATGTGGAAAATTCCTCTTTTTATAGGAAATTCAATTCTGAATCGAATGGCGTAGACTAGAACCTTGCTAACCTTAAGGTTCCCGAGATATTAGCCAATATGTGAAGAAATGTCAGAAAATCAGACTCCAGGTTTTCATAAAACTGGCCATAAAATGATACGGGTTTTGAAAAACTTGGATTTTATGTCATTTTACGGGGTTTCATAAGAAGTAAAACTTTTTATCAAGAATAACATTTTTCACTAAATTAATATTTAAAAAATTTTCACCTTTTTTTTCGTATTTTCATAAAAGTGACCCCAGCATTATGTAAGGTGGATAGTTTTCATTGAAATGCTCTGTATAGATGGCTCGTCACCTGTTGAAAGAAAGTTTATATATCCAAAATGCTGATACAATTTCTGGACGTGGCAACACTGTACGAAGTATTACAATCAGAATACGAATTTTTTTTTTAATATTAAACAAATTTAATCGTCCACAAATGCAAATACAATAATAAATACAAGGTAACTCGGCTAAAACAAATCAGCAACTGTTATCCTGACTTTTTTTGAAAAGTAGAATAATTTTTTGGTTATTTTTGACTTTTCCAATTTCTCCTCCTATTAATACATTTTGAATCCCCAAAACCACCCTCTATATCTTCGTACTGAATATACCATTGCGGTTTGTTGAACTCATTCCTTTCCTCCGTTCACGTTCACTATGGTCGGTAAAAAACGTGGCCAGATATGTATATGATCGAAAATGACTGCATTGAAATATCGTCCAAACAGTTTTTGTGATACCAATGTAGTTTAGTCTTGATTTACAAGAAACATCATAGGTAAATAAATTCTTTGCAATATTTATCAGTAAATAAATAGCAACAATTATTCTGCTTTCCCACATCGATATAGCTAATACTATTTTTACAAAATCAGAAATTTTGTAGAAAGTATTGATTAATATTATAGTGCAAGGGCTGTAACCCCGTATATTTCGGTAGGGTATCAACCTCTCTGAATGTAGACAAAGCACAAAGACCGTTAAATCAAATCAAAACAGTTGGCGAGAAGTTTGGCAACGTCGATGAGTTGTTTGGACATTTGTACGTGCAACTCGTGCATCGTACAGGTACCTAGCAAACACCGGTCAATGACAGCAGCTATCAAGGTTGAAAAGCGGCCAAGATTCAAGAAAAGAAGAGGGTTCATAGTTTTTGGATGAGTCCATCAAACTACTGTTGAGGATCTGAGGTCTGTCTGAACGAAAATAAAACAAATTCATGAATACGCAATATGACCTTCCGCAATGGCGAATTACGATATTACTAGAGAGGTTATCATAACACAGGGGCGTATCATGGTATTTGGAGTTCTACTATTGGGTTACTCCAATGGTAGGTATGAAGAATAGTTTACATAAATGAAATTTAATGCAGAAAACCAATACTATCAATATAAAATTGGAAGAAAGTATTTTTGGGAGGAAAAATTTCTAGTACCTAATTTCTTATATATATATATATATATATATATATATATATATATAGTAAATATTATATGTGAAAAATAGTTCTCAGAGTTGTTTTCCCTATTCTTAGTTCAGAAATAACCATGGCTCTATGTTAATTAATAAAATATCGTTCTATAATTCACTCTACTTGTATGTTAGCATTTAATTTATTAAAAAAAAAATTATTTTGGAGATATCGATCCGCCGCTGGGCGAGTCAGTGACATTCCTAGTTGCTGATTTTTTTTCTTGGTGTAAACAAGAATTCTCAGTAAATATGAAAGTGAATGAACTTCGTGTGCTTACTCATTCATAGTTTGGCAAGTGAATCATTGTTTTGGGAATCCGACACGATTATAAGAACTATTTTTGGCAATGTTATTGCTACAGGTGTATTTCCGCTTGTTTTTATTATTATTTGGCCTCGATTGACTGCGAAATATTTCGAATCACTATTTTTTTTTGCAATAAAAACGGCGTTTTATGAATTGTGAACTTAAATTTAATAACTACAACTTGTTTAATATAGCGGTCATTGCCAAGTGTTCGATTTGATCTATTACGCATCTTTTAATATGGGTTGTACATTTTTTAATTGCCATCTTTCACCTTGAATTATTTTTTGTCTTGGCATTGATAAAAATAATAGATAGGTCAGTTTTGTTGTTTGAATCTTTATTCAACTTTTATATACAGACTGTCCAGCAATACTCCTACCAAAGCTACTAGTACTAGATGTAATTTTATGTCGATCTAATCAAAATTCCTCCTAAAGGACTTAGCGCCCTTTAAAGCTGACGCTGTTAAGTCTGTTTTCAAGCATATCTCAAAAAACTATTACCTACAAACTGCAAACTTGTACATTCTATAGTCTGTACAGAAAGTACGAGGAGTAATAAATCATTCATTTAAGTAGATTTCATAGACGCACCAAAATATATTTTAAGAGGGTATACCGCAAGGTACATTTTGTATTGAACGAATGAGTTGCAGCTATGCTAAAGAATATACGATTTAGGTCAGAGGTAACGGGATGTACTAATTTTAATAAAAAAAAGTGATAGAGGTACATAAAGTTTGATAAAGAAAGGCAACACAGTTTATTCATAATAGAAAACAAACCAATCTGTAACAATAATTATTTTATATATTTTTGTATATATATGTGTGTATAAATGCTGGATATACAGTTTCCAAATCTTGGCAAGATGAAAACATTAAAAGCGGAAGGCAGGCATTCGTGGAAGGTTTGTCGTTAGGTTTGCAGCCACCATCTGGAAAAGGAAAAAGACTTATCATTGTCCATGTTGGAAGTTCTGAAGGTTTTGTTGATGGTGGATTATCAACTTTTTTTTCAAAACGCACGGGGGACTATCACGAAGATATGAATGGGGATGTCTTCGAGGAATGGTTTGTTCAAATGTTGGATCTGATTCCAAAAGGGGCTGTTATTGTTATGGACAACGCAAGTTACCATTCACGGTTACGAGAAGCATTGCCCACAAGTCGTTGGCGTAAAGCAGAGCTTTTGGAGTGGCTTATTTCGAAAAATATTAAGTTTCCAAAAGATCCTCTAAGGAAAGAACTTTACAGAATTGCAAAAATGAACAAGAATAAATACAAAACCTACATTGTAGAAGAAATGGCTTCTTCTCGTGGTATATCAGTTCTTCGACTTCCCCCTTATCATTGTAATCCCATAGAATTAATATGGGCTCAGGTAAAGGGGGAAGTTGGAAAAAAATACTACTTTTAAAATAAACGATGTTGTGAAATTGTTTGAGAGTGCTGTAAGTCATGTTAGTAAGGAAAATTGGACAAACTGTATCGAGCATGTTATCAAAGTAGAGGCAAATATGTGGAAAATTGACAATATTTGTGATGATTTAATCGACCCTATTATTATTAATGTCAACAACGATTCTTCCTCTTCCGAGTCGGATATAGAATAAAATGTAAGTAACAAATGTATTCCAATAATTATTTCTTTTCATTTTTTATTATATTATAATTTAAAACGTATTTTTTTCCCAAAATACACACCACTGCATTGCGTTATTGCTTATCTGCTAATCCTTTAACAATGAAGAAACCCTAAATTTTGCTACAACTGAAACAAATACGGGGTGGATCTACCTGGTTTTTAGATTTACGGAAGAAATGTAATTTAAAGTAAGAGATTTATCAAAAATTGCATGGTGCTCCCTGTAAAGGTTTTGCATACTTAATTAGGGTTTATTACTCCCCGTACTTTCTGTACAGACCATACAACCCTGCAGTGTAAATTGTTTACCACAAACCCTGTATTCTTTTCGGATTATATGTTTCTTCTATTTTCCATTACCTAACCTGTTTATACTATTTTTTGTTCACTTAGTCCTAAGGACATTCCATATTTGGGTACTTGACATTTTTTAAAATTTTGTTCCATCAAGTGGTTGTCATAAATTCTTTTAAGTGAGTTTAAGTGTTCATTTAATTTGAATTTCATTCTTGTAAGGCTTCAATCTTTACTTTGAATTTTTTTCTACTGTCCTCCCATTGATGTTTTAGTTAGGGAGGCGAGGTCGCTAAATGGCGACATTCTCGAGCGCCGACGGGTCCTATCAAAATCGAAAGATAAAGTTGTTCTATTAGGTCTAAGGTATCACTCATATCTTCAACTGCCACGCTCGAGTATTCCCGAAAAATCCCCTATTCGCCTTCCTAATTGGAAAAAAGTCTACATTAGAATGTTAATATTTATTGAGGATCAATATATGTATATTTTTTTCAAAATAATTTAGTTTGGTTACCTTCGTGCGTATTGGTATTGTGACATTATATAGTAACCTATTTTTTAAAATATTAATGACATGCAACCCTATTTAGTAAAACTAGAGCATATGACAATTTAAATTCATGCATATTACCAATGGTCGTGATACTTGACATGACGCAATGTGATAATCTGTAGGCGGCGATCATTATATATATCACGCTCAAAGAAAATTTGACATAGAAATAATAATGCGTATGTAGAACGAAGCTTAAGTTTTGTAATACATTAATATATAAATATAATTCTAATTAATACCCAATACCAGTTTATTGACTTACAATCTCGATTGTCTCAATCGAAACAGTGCTGTAACACTTATATATAAATTTTTTCAGGTTCAAAATAAACAAAACTAGTGGTATAGTGCGAGCAATAGATACACTGCTCGAACACCGTACAATAAATGCTTTTCAGTGGAATGGGCTCGTTTACTAAAATTTTTAAATCATTTTTAACTGTCGTAAAACATAGTACTAAGGATAAAAATATGATTCTGAAAATTTCATGTCAATAGAATATGTCGTTCTCCTAATACAACCAATTAAACAAGCATACCGTAGCGGAGCGAAGACTATCACTGTGACGTCACCGCATATGAAAGTTAATGTGCACTAACATTACGCTTTTGACTGTAACGTGCCTCGCGTAGAATTACTTACAAAATTTTTGTGTTAATAAAATAAAATGTGTGGACCTAATTTTAAAAAAGGAGACTCATTAAATCTTCCAGAAGTGGACTTGCTAATGATTATGGAGTTTTTTAATCAAAAACACGAGTTTATTAAATTATAATTTTATACTATGTGGCTTATCGTTTTTGGCTGTTTTCCGGCCAGAATGATTGAAAATGTCAATATTTTCATAAATACATGCTCTCTCAAATGATATACACGGTGATTCCAGATTTTTTATTTTATTCCTGGTCTGGTGGACAAAGTTACGGAGATAACGTTAGGTTATAGATAGGTTACTCAGTAAAAAATTGCATTTTTTTTAACGGCAGACTGGCCAATTAAAGGAGCTTCTCCAAATGCTATTAATGATGAATGTGTAGTGGAAATTAAATCACCAATGTTGAAAAGAACAAGAAAAACTTATTTTGATGAAGCAGGTAATATTGGTTCCAAACATCAGATTCAAATGCACATGCACCTCACTGGTAAAAAAGCGATATTTGTTAGAGCTTATCCGGACTTTGAATCAAATCAATTAATTTCTTTTGAAACAAATAATATACGCCAGTTTTGTTGATGATCTACTGAAAAAGATTACCTGTTTTTTGGAAAAAACCAGTATTTAATAAAATTTAATTTGTGAAGAACTGACACATTATTTTATTAAATAATTTTGAACATTAATAACACCAAATGCTATAAGAACAATATTGTGTCTATTTAAAAAAAATTAGATTGATACAAGCGTGTGGTTTTCAATAATCCTCTCAATATGGATTCACATCGTACTTTAAAAGGTAATTTATAACGATTCTGATTGAAGAAAAATGAAATCCTAAAAATACACAAACAAAGTATGTTGACTTATCACTATCAGTGAATGCTTTGAGTCTTTTTATGCTTTTCTGCCATTGCTTCCGTTTTTTTTGCATCCTTATTAAAAGAAATAAATGTTTCAATTGTAGTACTTTTACATACTGGAACCTCACAATATTTATAGTTTTTTTTATTTTGGTTCTGGTACATTGTGTCGAATACTTTTAATTATTTCTAAACGTTCTTATTTCACAAACACAACACTGTTTAGAGTTTGCTAAAATGTATAATAATAAGCATATAGGTAAGCAAGCAAAATACTGTTACTACCTAAGTAGTCATCTAACCGAAAACCGATCGGCGCGGTATCCCGTCTCTGAACGAGAGATTTCATATGCAATGACGTCACGCCTGAAATTCAGAGAGGAGCGCTGTTTGATGTTTATAATTTTCTTAGACGACTTAGGAGTCTCGTTGAGGTCTAATTTTTTGCACAGAGCCTCAAAATGATATGCTCTTCCTAATGGTAAAATAGAAAAAAAATGTAAATGAGCCCTTTTGAGTGATCTAGAGCTCCGTTGACCGTTTTGGACTGTTATTATGTGAAATTGTGCGTTATCGGATAAAATATGTTATAAATAAATAGTATCCAGTGTTCTTATAAGTCTTATGTGACGACGTACCGTATGATATGCAAAATTATGTACAAGGAAGGAGGTAGCGACCTCAGCGGCATCGATGCTTCACGAACAACTGAAATATCTTCTTTTTATTTGGTAATCTTTGATTATACCGCTGCAACGTAGAGTTGTCGGTATGGGTTTGCAGAAATTCCCATAAAGCTGAAGGAATCATTTGCACACATAGAATCGATGAAGACTTACGACGTTTCATTTATAATAAATATAGTGTATGTAAGACCTCAGATTCAGATTTATAGGAATTTGAATTGTCAGGAACTAGTTATTGTAACTACCTTATTAAAAAAACTTATACGTATAGGTATTTATTTTCCAATAAAAATATCAGCTATTCTTATAAAATTACTACAATTTTTATCCGTTTAAAATTCTATAATTTCTTAATCACTGTATTCAACAGGATCTAATTTGAATGCTTTTAACTATCATTTATGCATTTTTTATTGTGGTGTGCAAATTCCCCTAAGGGCGCACGTCACTAGCATGCGTGACCAGAAGACCGTTGCCATTTCACACTGATGTTATCGGACATGAACAAATTCATCAGAACGACGAATTCATTCCAGAAAACACACCAAGAAAATGCTTCGTTGATTGAAAAAGTATATAATTTTTCACTCAACGGTTTAAGTAAGTGTATCATTTGAATGAGCATGGTAAGGGTTGATAAAGTTAAAGTGATTCGTTATAGGATATTTATAAAGTTTTATTATAGTTTCAAAAAGTACATATAGTATTAGAATGCAATAATCTTTTAACAACCAGATGTTTATCAGGTATTACACAGTTGTACTCAAACTTGACAAAATATTTTACAATTTAATAGTAACTGTTTAGTGGGTAAGGAAACTATCCGACAAACACCAGGTTGTTGTACTTTTTGAAACAAAGTATAATAGGGTTATCGTTTTTGTTAAACCACTCCAATTTTACAAACAACACGTGTACAGGATGTTTTCGAATAATCCAAGGGTACTGTGAATATTTATTTTATACGTTTGTCATTATTAAAATGTAATGTTCCTTTCAAAAAACGACAAAAATAAATATGTAACGTCAGTCAATATGGCTGAAATCTTTCCTCTTTCCACAAAATAAATGTATAAAATGTCGGAAGTAGCACTTCTCCTGGTATGAGCATTATTCGAAATTTATGCCACATAAAAATGGGGCACCACTGCTGCTCTCCCTCTGGCAGCATATACGTTACTTCCATAATACATCTCCCTTTGATCTTAAACATGTAATTTTCGTAAGTAATGTACCGTGTACAAATGTCGTTAAATTAATTGGATTTATTAAGCCATCAGACTTTTATACCTCACAAAATATTGCTCGTCGATTGTTACATTAATTATTAGGGTAAATGGTTTTATCCAATGGAATGTAACCTTTAAAATGCAAATTCCGAAAATGGAGGATTGTCATACTCCACACTTTCAAATCACCCTGTATGCAAAATTTTACATCCACACTATTCTTGATTTTTTCCCATATTCTACCACTATCTGGGAGAATGCATTCCAAATTTCAGCACAATATTACAATTACTAAGAATATTATGATTTTTTTCAGTGCAACTATGTACATTTTTCGGACTTAAAAAAATTTCTAAGACACTTTAAAATTCCAAAATCCATACTTTTGATCATACTTTTGTGAACGGGAATCTACTAATTCAACCCCGTAGATTCCGAAAATCTTCATAAAAATTCCAGCAAACGTGTATAAGTATTAGAAAATATAGCGGATTGAATTTCCGAAAATAGAGGATTTTCATACTCCGCACTTTCAAATCACCCTGTATGCATAATTTTACATCCACACTATTTTTTCCCATATTCTACCACTATCTGGGAGAATGCATTCCAAATTTCAGCACGATATTCCAATTATTAAGGATATTATGATTTTTTTAGTGTAACTATGTACATTTTTTGGAGGATTTTTATACTCGGCACTTTCAAATCACCCTTATATGAAGGAACAATTTTTTTATAATCTAGTGCCCACCAAGTAGAGCAAAAGTACAAAGTCCCTTTAAAAAATTATAAATTATAAACTGTAAAATTAATTTTAATTCTTATTGTCAAAAATGATAATAGGTTCTATTTTGCTTCGCTGCCGTTTTATCCCAGACGTGATTTTGAAGAAAAAAAACGGAAGTCCTAATTTTAGTTCTTTTTAATCACTAGTCAGTAGATGTGTATTCTAATGTGACCGCGACACATTATTACTTATTAGTCTATTTCTGTCTAAAGGGTCAATCACCCTAACCAAGAACTGCATTTTTAATCAGTAGAAAATCAACAATCGAATTGTTATCTTTGTTCCAAAGAATAAGAGTATTGACATATTGTCGGAGGAGATTATAAATATTTATGTCGGTATTTTATATCAGTTAGATAATCTTATTTGAAATGGAAAGTATTTAGATCAGTTGTTAAAAAAACTGTATACAACAGATGTGGTAAAGATATACTGCCAATAAAATAAATACAGTTATGTATATCATTACTCGTGGTACAACGAACATGTGGGTGGTTCAAATTTTCAAACCTGTGTCCTCGGGACACATGCTTTGACGAAAGATTTATATCCATACTGCAATTAATATGGAACTAATAACTAGTCCAGATGATGATAGCGACAGTGATATTGCGAATAAAAATAAGAAACACTTCACGGTAAGTACGAACAGACTTTACAACATAAAAATTGCAATTTCTTTGAAATAGAATCCTACCCGACCTTCAATGTTGAAATATTTATTAGGGGTGAATCGTGCCCCGCTTTTTAAAAAGTTTCTTGAATTTTAAAACATTTACTAATAATGCTTTGATTTTGTCTGGACACCCTATATACCTACTGCCTCGTTTTTTGGTTGTTAATAATATTTGTTTAGGGTACATCCCATTTATAGTTAAAAAAATGGTTCGGAGTATTTATTCACCAAATTTACTTTAATGTTACTTTAGACCGAGAACAATTTAAGAGTAAGCTGTACGTGAATGGTGTGTACATCACATGTGGGAAAACGAGGGTGCGTCCCCGATTGTTACACCCCAACTAAAGGGTGAAATTTTTAGTAGGTTTTAATCTACAAGCTATTTTTTTCATCGATTATGGACTGGCCATTTCCTTTGTAGATACAGACACCATTATCTTATGTGTAATAAAAATTATATATTGGAAACAAGTAATGTTGGACAGCTGGTGGATTCGTCGTGCACTGTATTGTAAATCGTTTTTTTTTAATTCTAAATTTATCTTAATTGTTGACATTTTGAATGACATAATCAAATCTGGTATTTATAAATAAAAATATGTTGATGTAGACCAACTTATCTATAAATAATTGCAATTAAAACTAAACAACTGTCCGTTGGTCGTCAACATACTAATTGCACTTCTGGACATAAAATAAACCAAAATACAGGGCAATTATTTCAAAGTTTCATGTTATGGTAATGATGTGAATTCAAACTATTTTTCTTCTGTAAGTTCCTTGTGGATAAAAACTTAAGATGCTATCCTGATAACGCAGGTAATTGATTATTGGAAATTTCTTTCTAACATTTCATTTTCTTTCGAACATCGAAATAAAAAATAAACAACATTATTGTGGTTTGATTCCCAAACAAACTATTTTTATTATGTTCCTATAAATCTGAGTCTTCTAAGTCATTGAGCTTGAATAGAGTACACGCATATTTCATATTTTGCTTAGATATTAATTTATAATACTAAAGTTGATATCAAAAATTGCTAATAATAGGAAATTAACCAATTTCCGTTGGAAATTACTCCCAATTTTTGAAATAAAATTCAGATTTCGATGCACTTTCCGATCAACACCCGAGGATTTCCGAACGCTACCGATGATACGTGTGATGTCATATCTCTTTTTTGTTTACTTTTGTCAATATGGCCGGTATTGCATTAGGTTCTGTGTAGTTGAGTGTTTATATTGTATTTTAATCAACTATTAATTTCTTCATCGACGTATCATTTATAGGTTTGTTTGAGACCATTACGTGTTTGTGTGTGCTTTTTAAAAGTCAACGTAAAGTGGAAAGTTGACATAAATATTCGATATTTCCGAGGATATTTTAAAACTTTTAGAAGAAAATATTTTATTTACTAGTTCAGTGTTTAGTGACGATTCTTTCATATTTTGTGAGTAAGGATATGGCTAGCCAAGGTTTTGTAAAAGCACAAACTGATAACTTCCCCAAAGTAGACTCATGTATGCTGCTTGAATTTATGAAGTCAATCAGCTGCTTTAATGCAGAGGAAATAAGAGGAGTTGAAGCATTATTTTAAGTACGATTTAAACTATATATTATTTATATAATATATACCAACCATATTTCGATCTGTGGTCGTAAGAAAATAATATTTTTATGGTTGATTCCTAGACATATAGGTACATAACCTCAAACTATAAGAATAAAAATTACCAGCATAGAAGTATATAGTTACTTATATTAAAATGGTCTTCACAAAAAAAGTAGTAGTATTTGTCGAAATATCGTCTTTGTTTCGACGCATAGGTTGCAACCACAATGCACTTCTCTTAAGTGTATTTTTGCTTGCGCCACCAGGTAAAGTAACAAATATTTTGTCTGGAGTTTTAATAGACGTTGATTTACACTCTGGAACAATGCAATACTTGGAATACAAAGTTTTTTTTCGGCTTTATCCATTTTTAAAGCTTTCAGAAACAAATTAGGTCACAAGAACTCAGAGCGTGATACACGAATAAGAACGTAAACAAATGACGTACTCCATGGGGCAGCCATCTTTATGACGTGAAGCGCGTTTTGGCGAACTTTCCATTTTTTATGAGTCGTTTCAAAAGTAAAGTTTATATTTTTTTGAAAAAATAGGAATGCAAGGTGTTAGGAGACCTGATAAAGCGTCAATTCCCACCAATAGCAAAATTTATGCTTGTACCCTATTAAGGGCCGGTTTTACAAGAGAGATTTATACTAGGTATAGTTATACTGG
>CAJUYH010002770.1:0-37420 GCA_910591685.1 Galerucella tenella
TTATACAGGGATATCCGATGTAAAACATTCTTCTCACATAAATCATCCACTTTACTTTTATATTTCCTAGAAACACATGTTATACCATATTATTCAACATCTAAAATGTTGTGTCGCACTTAAAAACTTTAGCACCCGCATAATCTTTCAATCTGTCATCAATATTATTTCCGGATATATTTTGGCAAACGGTCGTCGTTTAAAAACTGTCACAAGTGGCGCCATAGCTGGTATAAAAGCTCTTATTGGATAATTTATCGTTTTTTCGAGAAGGTCCTATCGATATAATGAAGAATGTGTCGTAGGTAACGCCTTCTTGGCCATGTGGGTTGTAAGAACCATTGTACGGTGTTCCAGTCCGTTTTAAATTTTAATTTAAACAACCACCAGTTTTGAAAATATCAAATTAAATAATGAGTTTGTAATACTGTGATTTGCTTTTTTAAAATTTAATGAAAATTTGTGTAAATTTTATCAAAATGGTCTATTACATTGAAATTAAAAATTTCTCATCTTCAAGCAATAAATTCATTAAAAATTGCCACAAAACCGAAATAGTTCGTGACTTATCCTTTTGTTTCGAATTTAATATTACAGATTTTTTTGTTATTTATTATGGGAGAATTAGCAAGGAGAGTTATGTGTTCATTATAAACAGACACCATGCGACCGCAGCTTCCGCCGCCGTGCCTTGTAATCAACGCAAATTGACCCATTATTGGCAATCAATGATCCGATCATAAACGTCGTGCCCGTCTCGATTCATCGCCCTGTGCATGATTTGCCTGCCACATACGATCGTTTATGCATCGCACGGTCACCATCTATCATCTACAATTAACTTAATCAACCATCGATTTACCGACACGTAATAATCTATCTTTCACGTAGGACCGTTTATTGTTTGATTTCATTTAAAATTAATTTTATTTAATCTTTAGTCATTATGGAGCTCGTTTTTCAATTAAATAAAATTTCCTCCCTATGCAACATTTTTAATTTTCAAAAATCAGTCTACTTATAATCTCCTAACAATAATTTTTTGTTTCAGGATCCATTTACGGTAAGAAAACTTACGTTACTTCGTCTTTATTGGTGTATTCGTGAATTTGGTAAGATTTTTCATATTTTGGTAGAATCATTTCCATATTTCTGTCACTAGACACGTTAAAGTTAATAACAAATTATTTCCTGTATGAAAGGACTTAACAAATAGCTTCAGTTTGTACTGCAAGAAGACTTCTAGCAGAGTTTACCAAGGATTCGGAGAAAGTTAATATTTATTCTTGCCTCTAAAATGAAAGATTATCTTCACCACATCAACTGACCAGGCATTTATTGGACTTCGACAAGCCATCTTAGTCACAATCAAGACAGATGATCCGTTGAACCGACTGTCTGGAAGAGTGTATCGTGTTTGGTGAGATTTAAGGACAGGATGGACTATGACCTAGGAGGACATCTCCTCGGGAGGATGTACAATGGGTCACATGTGGCCTAAGTGCTGTGAGCCTACACTCACCCTCCCTTCTCCACAGATACAGATACAGAGTAGGTCGTGTGACAGTTTGGACGAAAAGCTTTAAAGGAATAATTCAGCGTGCCTTTGTCCTGGGGTTTTATACCACCAGCGCAACGCCTGGTTGTTTATCCGTTTTTGGATGCTCTCTTTACTTAGGCATTTAGCAATCCCACTAGAAGGTTGTGGCCCTATCATGACCTCCTGCCCCTGCTTGGCTAATTCATCGGTCTTTTCATTGCCTTTGGTAACGTAGGAAGTCTAATTTGAATTTGATGTAAATGATGCAGCAACCATAATAATAGCAAAATGAAAGATTTCGAAGTAGTATTTTCAATTGCATAAAAAATCCATTAATAAAAGTAACCGAAAACAAGCGGGGAGTAAAAGATTTATCATTTCCTATTTCATAGAATGTCGAATCGTGTTTTCAGGTTGGTTGAATAGCCTTAATTGCCGTTATTTTATTTGCTAATAGTTAAGTGTTCCTTTCCGCGCCACTAAACTGTTATTGTTTTAAAATGGCCGCCTTTCGAATAGAATGCGATTTACAATACAACCGTATTCAGTGTAATATAGTAGAAAATTTAATTTATAGAATGTGATGTAATTATAGACCAATTCCTATTTCCGGTTATGATGAAGTTACTAAAAAACTGTATTATTTAGACGAGGCTAACGATGATATACTGGGCGATGTCGTGAATCACGAAACTCAAGGTTTAAATTTTTTATTTCTTCCATTGATAGAATCAAGTAAAACTGGGAGACATCAAACAATGGTCTAGGTCAAGGCAGCCTTCACTATATTCTCTGACAGCTTCACTACTGCTCGAACTATCAAGTTTCCAGTGGGTTTGGGGCCGAAAAATTGGAAATCACATCATTAGGAGAGCTTTGAAGCTAGCAACATCTTACCAAGACATAAATAATATTTCAATAGAAGATTGAAAAGAAAATAGGAAAATATTGACCTAGAATTAAGAAAAGCTGGGAGACAACAAGGCAGCTTCTACTTTGTTTTCTAACAGCTTCACCAATGTTAGAACTATCAAGGTAGTATCTAGGTAGTTTGGGGCCGAAAAAATGTGCACACCAAATCACATCATTCGGAGGGCTTTGAAGCTACTACATTTATCAAACCAAGATATAAATAATATCTTTTCGTCCTTAAAGCTTCCAGGTCAATAAAAAATTGAGGGAAAATAGAAAATTGAGGAAACTTTTTTAATCACATTTACATTATGATACTCTAGTTTGTTGATATCCAACACGTACTAAAGAAATCTATGCTGCTCACTATGAATCTAATAGTCTAAAATCCATCTCTCATCTTGAAAGTGGTAGATACTACCAAGCGTATCAAGACAAATAATAGGGAAAAAATGTGTCCAAAACTTGGGGTGGTTAGATGTAAAAAATTAAATGGGCTCAAATCTGTGATTGTAAATTTTTGCTAAACGGCCAGTTCACTCTACTGATGCCAGTTTTTGATTGCCGACTAGCCCTATCCAGACATTTCAAGAAAAAAATGGGATCAAGTAATCGGTTTTCAAATTCTACTCACTACATCACATTCTAGCATCGCATAAACTTTTTAGAAGTGAGGATCTTTTGGATATAAAAACACATCCAGTTTCTGTAATTTGTATGTTACAGGAGCGTTTCTGGACTCCCTGTATCTCAGAAATATAAAAAATGATTTCCTTTTTTTCATGAATTTTGACAATTTGGTAATTAAAGGTGCATTAGCTGTTGTATCTTTAAGAAATTAAGATAATAATATGTTTACAATGTGCAAAACAAACTCGATAAAGGACAGAAGGAGGTATATACGTCAAGGAAAGTCATTCATCATGTTGTCTTGTTAGCACGTCAAATCGACGTTAAAAATAACATTTCAGTTTTGTTGAATTGTTGCCGGACCTTCCTAATGACATTCATCATTAATAGGACAGTATTTATGGGTTGAGCCATTAAAAAAAAATGATATATTTGATGTGAGATGACACTCGCTGATATTGTTTGTATTTCTTGTTTTCATGAGAGTCGAATTATTGTTTGTGAATTCAATATTATTTTTTTTATTAATAAAGAAAAATTATTTTCAATAATTTTATAATTTTTTTCAGTTTATTAATTGTTTTTTTTTTGTTTCATATATTTATTAATGAACTACGGAAAAATTCAGGCGGTAAGTATCTTTTTTTTTAATTACTTTTAATAGTTTTTGAAATTGCTAAACAAGATTAAAAAACCGTTAAATCGTAAAATTCTGAATTTGAAATGGACCTTTTTTCTCTTATTTTTTTGGGTATCAAACCACAATAATGTTTTTTTATTTTTCATTTCGACGTTTCGGTAGCGTTGCAGCTACCGTTGTCAAAATTAACTAGTAATGAAATAATTTTTGGTCCCTATCTGACACAACGAAAAAAATATGACAGCTAGACAATCAATAATATTTTGAAGTTTAAGACTACAAAACTTTGTTGTCAAATTTTATTAAGGTCCATTCATAGTAAAATGTGAAATAAAATATTTTATTTTATGACATTCTAACGATATGATAGTCTACTAGAAATGGAATCCAGTGAAGTGCACGTTCCAGGAACGGTTTTTATTGGAATAGCGCTTTTTTCGCTTATTTTGGAAATGTTGTTTAAAAACGCGTTTGTTGTTACTTTTTTGTGTATGATTATTTTTGTTTTCAAAATATGTATAATTCAGTTTGGTGATTTTGTTTCTTGAAGTGTGTATCGATTAACAACTATTCCAATGATAAATCATAAGAAAACCTGGATAAAAACTTACGATGCTATCCTGATAACGCAGGTAATTGATTATTGGACATTTCTCTCCTAACATTGGTAACCAAATTTGACTACATTCGGCTGAAATACTAGTTACACATTTATCTGCATTTAGTTGTATCAAAGCACTTTCTTTGATTTTTCGTCTTTTATTATTGGGATCTTTCAATATTATTTTTATCGAATCCCATTGAATTTTATGCCCCTCTTCCCAAGCATGTTTGCAAATACCTGACTTGAGGAACTCCCTATCTTTGATATATTTTTATGTTCACTTATTCGGACTTTCAATGGGCTAGATGTTTCGCCTAAATAAAATTTTTCGCATTCACAAGATATCTGATATATGCAATTTTTTGAAGATTGTTCTTCAAAATATTATTGATTGTCTAGTTGTCATATTTTTTTCGTTGTGTCAGATAGAGACCAAAAATTATTTTATTACTAGTTAATCTTGACAACGATAGCTGGAACGCTACCGAAACGTCTATTGTGGTTTGATTTCCAAAAAATAGGAGAAAAAAGAATAAGTAATGCTACAAGGAACTTACAGAAGATATTTAAAATGGACCATTTTCTCAGTACCCTGTAAAAGTGTAGAAAAAAGTGTATAAAAGCAATTTGGTTATATTTTATTTTATTTTGAATTTATTTATCTTGAAAATCAACTAACATGCTAATAATGGTAATCATCTGCAAAATCTGAAAAATAAATTTCTTTCGAAACCCCAACTTTAACACCCTGTATCTTGAAAACTATTACTAGGACTGAAATGTGCCCAGAGAAGTTTTTGTTCGGCCAATCAAACTGTAAAACATATCCAAAACTCAAAAAGATCCATTCGGCATAAGAAGAGAGAGAGGTTTTTGAAAAAATTTCAATCATTATGATACTAAAACTATAATTGATTTAATCGTAAATAATAATAAATTTAGTTATGTATCAATTTATTCGTGTTTTCTATGACGTACTACGCGGGACAACATAATAAATGTTCGCCAGTGGTCTCGTATGGAGAAAAAACGTCGAGATAATAAAACATTTTGACATTAGTTCTTTTTAATGTGGGAGCTTCAGTCTCAGTGGCGTGTTCCGTGGGAGGACGTTTCTGGGTTTGTGATGCTTTTGATGGATATCATCACGTTTAAATTTTCGAATGTAGGCTTTCGACAACGCAAAGTTATGTTTACATGGAAAAATCATACACTCTGTAAATTTGTAAACCATCATATTATGATGTTTATTATTATGCGTTGCATGAGTTTCCAGAAAAAAAGCGAATTATTATCTTTTAATATTCTAAAACTCATTTTGAACTTGAGTGGGGAAAAAATAAAAAGGTGCAAAAGATAAAAAAGAAATAAAGAGTAGAGAGAAGAAGAGATAAGAAGAGGAAGGTTAATGGGATAAAAATAGGAGGAGAAAAATGACAGAATGACAAAAAGGTTATGAGAGAGGAAGATATAATCTTTATTGTTATCGAAACAAAAAAGAAATAATAATAAAATTTACAGTTGACTTTAGTTTTATTATCAAGTCTTCAAGATTTATTCAAGAATATTTTTATTTTGACGAGTCGCCGCTGTGGGTAAGTAATGCGTCTTCGGTAAAAATAAAATTATAAAATATTTCATTTTTCGTTGTTTATCACCAGGCGACACTTACTTATGGATGCACAGGTACACGGTCATGACAACTAAGATATGAGAAACGTATTAAGGCATGTGGTAAAATTATTATAAAGGCGCTAACCCTTCTCGGAATCTATGATCTTAATGAATGAATTGAACATCGACTCGAATGCCACGACGATAAATCCGAATCATTGAACATACCAATCAATGTGGGGGATTTATGAGATGCAATTTCAAAGTTTTTTTCTATTTTTACTGCTTTCTATTGGAAGAGGAGAGGTTTTTGTATTGATGTGACCAGCAAAAATGCTGGATAGAAGGAGAGATACAAAAAAGCAACAAAAATAAATTGACCAATTGCATACATGAATAGAAGATTAGATTGGAAATTAGTAACATTTTAACCCTTTCAACTGTTAATTTTATCGTTCTATTAGTGTAAAATTGTTCATGACGCCAAAAAGTGTGAAGAATTGTAATAAAAACCATTTTTAACTTCAAGTTTAGTTCTAAAGCCCATTAACGAAGGACACTGAGAAAAATTGTAGGTATATGAAGTACCATAAATATTTCTATTCTATCATCTCCCATGTTTCTGGTACGAAGTTATATATAATATAAAAGAAACTTTTTTATTGTTTTCTACTCTCAATCAAAACCATAATTTAAAGTAAGCCAGATCTAAATAAATCTTGAAAAACTATACGGGTGATTCTACCAGAAACGTCAGTATTCATGTCCCAGTTAATTTTTCGAAATATACGTTTTAATGATAGAATAATTCAGTATGTATAAGTTGATTACATTTGTTCTCAATCCTTTTCTAAACTCTAATTCAATTTTTTTGATATAACTTAACAAAATATTGGAAACATAAGATGAGATCTCAGCTCCGTGTCATGTCCCCACATCCAGTATGGCAAGGTAGAATATGAACTACACATTTGAAAATTTGAAAAAAGTATTTATAAACTGATTATTCTTATAAAAAACTCTCAAATTTTCAGCGTCAGGAACAATGACTTTGATTTTTCAACAACAATATTCATTTTGGACTAACATTGATTTGTCCCCGTGTTGTAATCTCAGCTCCGTGAACAAGAGCTTGGACTTCACGAATATCCACTAGATGGCAAAAATGCTTATGTGCAATCGTACACGTGCGTCTGTTTGTTAGTTAATGTCATTTATTCGAAGAAAGCGCGTGAAAGTTATCGGTACTGTATTATTTTGGTTATTATTATCTGTAAAGGTGAGAATGTTATTATTCATTCTCAGCTCCGTGTTCACGTATATTTTCAGTTGAGGTATATGTACTTGCATGATACAATGGGGTTTTATTGTTCTTAATAAACTGTAATAATTCGTCAAATATCAAAATCCTAACCTCAAAATTGAATGTGAAATCAGCGATAAATCTTGAAAAATCTCAGCTCCGTAGATCTCAGCTCCGTTACCATTTTGTGGTAAAGGAGCTGAGATTCAACTATGGGGCTGATGTAGAGTTAAGTTCTCGCATATATTATACATATTTTATCCCAATTATGAAAATTACTTCAAGTTCGGAAATGGTTATAGATAGATAGATAGATAGATAGATAGATAGATAGATAGATAGATAGATAAATTAAAAAGCACAAAGGATACTCGAATTAATCCATAGAAGTACATCAAAAATTTTTGAGCGCGTATCCCAGGAAAAAGCTAAGTTATGCTTTATTGGGTGATTTTTTTAAAAGCAAAATATAGAGAAACTTGCCTATGTGAAGCACATGCTAATATGGACCTACTGGTGTCGAAACTGGAAATGTTTAACATCATTAAAGAAGGAGCTCCGTATGATATTGTAAAAAGCTTAACTTGTGAAAATCATACCAATAATGAATGTTTGAAACGAAAATGTAACAATTGTAACTACAAAGAAATTGTAATATTTGAATTTAAAAAAACGACATTGCAAAATATGAAAAATGGAAAACTGTGGGAGAAATTTTTTTTATGTTTTTGGTATAGTTATATATTTGCACATATACCTATCACATGATAAATAATTTGTCACAATGTAATCAAAATGTATGATAAAATCCATTAAATCTCAGCTCCGTGGCTTTGTCCCAGCAAAAATTATAAATAATGTAAAAAATATTTTGTATTTATTTGGGCCATTTATCTAGCACTATTCATCTCTTTTGGTTTTATCATTTAACTACATAATATGTGTTATTTTCAAATGTAGAAAAAACTAAAATTATTTTCGTCAAATCTGACGTTGCTGGTAGAATCACCCACACTTATGAAGTTCAATGAAACAGCATCCAATTCGGACTTTTTATACTTCAAACTCACTTAAATAGTGAGAAATAATAATAATTTTTTTTTCAAAATTTATTAGATAACTACGATGACGAAAATTGTTGTTCAAAATATGAATTAGTTTACGTCCGGCGTCAGTCGGAATTGAAATTGTCATCATGCCGAGATCTGATAAGGCGAACTGCTTTTAGGGGGGGACTGGCACCCCACGGGGGTCTCCGCACACGGCCACGGGGCGTCCTAAAACAAACAGCATGTCCCACCGTTATGACTCTTCGTAAAGGATTTCCTACTGGGCGTTCGATTTTTGTATGAATTTTTTTTCTGTCTCTGGAAGGTTAGAATGTCTGAGAATTTAGTTCGAATTCAGAAAAGTCTGCCGGATAATACAGTACACTTTTTTATTTAAAAAAAAATGTTTAATTTTACGCTGGAGAGAATATTTTCATTAAATTTTTAAATAATAGTCTTTTGATCGCAATGTAATATGAATATGAATCGTGATAATTAAACATTGGTTTCTGTCACCTGGTCTTGTATCGGTATACGTCCGGCAAGCCGCTAGACATCGAACACCGGCCCTTACAAACTAAAAAGACACCTGTCAGCTCAGACACGAACACTTAAGTACTCGACAAACTGTTAATGTATTTAAATAAATAATAAATGTGAGAACTTGAAAAAGAAATGTTGATATACCATAAATAATTTTTAATGTCTAAAAATGGAGAAATTAATCGTAATTTGTGTCTTTGATGATTAATTATTTACAATGGGATTACTTAAACTGAATTTGATTTATAGTTAATAATATAAATTATACAGGATGTCGAGTCTCGTACAGCTTTTACATAGGGGGATTGGTTTTTTTATCGAAAAAAGTGTACTAATGGAAAATTATTGTATTTCCCATGGGGGGTTTCAACCTCCAAACCTTCCCTGAGGTTGTCTAGAAACTATTTCTCTTCCATATAATTCTAACCTAATTTATCTTCAGTCCAAAGTTCCTCCTAAGAAAGCTAGAGCCTGTTGAAAATGACGTTGTTACATCAATTTTATCTACAACTGTCATGTAACGGGTATGATTTGACACTATTTTCAATGTCATAATGACGTACGCACTAGTGCGTTTTTGAATACATTACCGCACAAGTGCGATAATGAGAATCAAGAAAAATATTAATACCAGAATTAAATATTTAAAATAACACCGGAAGCTGCATTTTCAATATCCGAAGGGTGATTGTCTTCGCTTGAACTTATTTTTATAGATTTTTGTTCATTCAACTGTGACAATTTAATGACATAACTAATTTATTTTATTTCCACGGCTTTGTTTGTCTTTGTTGCTATGGTCACAAAATATGATCTACAGAGTACCTTATATTTGCAGTCAATATTAATAACAATACGTTGGACTGAGGTTTTTTTTTAAATAAAATTCCATTATATACTGTTAATAATACTAATAAACAGTTGTAGATAAAATTTTGTACGTTACACGTGGGATAGGAATTATTAACGCACTTATGTGATTACACGACTCGGCCTACGGCTTCGTCGTGTAAACCTCACATGCGTGCGTTAATAATGTGCATATCCCACTAATTACGTAAATAACTATTATAATTGCATCTCAAAATATCTACTACCCACGTTCAATGTGGAAGGGGAAAGGGTGAATTTGGTTAAATTTTTTGTCTTCCACTTCCATCGAGTTTTTGACAAATTTTAATATTTCAATATCATCAAAGTACAGGGGTGTGATTTTCGAAACCATTCGGGAGTAAATCGTATACGAAAAATGGCCATTTCCGTATGAAATTTAAATAACCTAATTTTCGACATGCTCAAACGGTAATTGTATACGAACACTTTCGTATGGCTTGTTTCGAGGAGGAGCAAATCTATGAGCAAATGTTAAAGTTTAACGCACAGTTCAAAATAAGACAATCTGCTAACCCATTTTTGCAAATCTGTATGCATATTAACCCTGGTACATCACACTTTTTTGAGTCAAAAACTTCACACTCGGGTCTGAGAAACCCAAAGCTATTTTTTAGCAAAAAAACAGAAAATTAAAATATTTGATGGTTTTGGGAGAATAACCAATTTTAGTAGTTTGCGTGGAAAAAATACAATCATGGTGTTTTATTTCGCAAAGAGATATATTGTTGGAAAAAGAAAAAAATATAAAATAACATCCAAACATAAAACATTTTTTTTAAAGAAAAAAAAATAACATGAAATTCAAACTATTATCTACGAATACAAAGTCTATAACTATACTTGTAACTGAAAAATAAACTCTTCTTAGCCAGGTCTTCAGTTTCTTGGAACTTGATGTTCGCATTTACAGCATAGCTGGGCTCTATGCTCCATGCAGTATGGCATGTGACACGCAGAACACGCAAAACTTTTTTTCTGCAATTGTCTGCAGTTCCACCTCAGTTAATGGACGACGATTTTGAAGCCATTATAGTAAAATAATGAACGAAAGTTTAAAGAAAATAGATTCAATAAACATCACACTTGGGTCTGTGGAACCCATGCTCGTAGTTTTGAGAA
This sequence comes from Galerucella tenella, assembly GCA_910591685.1. NCBI lineage: Eukaryota > Metazoa > Arthropoda > Insecta > Coleoptera > Chrysomelidae > Galerucella > Galerucella tenella. The sequence goes on from CAJUYH010002770.1 coordinate 10,849, forward strand.
TATCGTACCTCGCTCATACGATCATGCGGTGTTGTTGGCTGCTAAATTCTTCGTGTACGAGCGTTTATTCGAATGGTGTTGAAAAATACACATTTAGCACCGTATACGAAAAACTTCATGTGGAAATAATCGTACACGCATAATATTCGTGTGAACTCGAAAATCACACCCCAGATCCTAATATTGGTCAACTTAAGGTCTGTTCCAACCACAATCAGAAACTCAGAAACGATCAGAGAATAACTGGTCATAACAAACAACCACATTACTTTCGCGTAATTCTTATCACTGATTGCAATGGTCGACTATTCTCTGATCGTTTCTGACAGTTTATGATAGCGGTTGGAACAGACCTACTGTCACTTCACTTTAAGTATGAATAGAAAAAGAAGCACTTCTCTTAAAAAACGGCTGGGATTGGTGCTTTTTGTACCATCAAGCTTTCACCCCAATAACTAATGGCGTGGTTATCAAAATTTTTGAATTCAAACAACCCACAGTCAGCTTATTTTTTTTACTAACCTCGTATAAATCCGTATTTCATTATTCCGGGCATATTAATAACGAATAATGATACCTTACGGAGGCTTTATAATTACTTACAGACGCGCATACAGAATTGCCGGGTATAGTTTTTACTTACACATAAAGATGGCATCACTTATTTTTTCACACATGCCGATAACTATGATCGCTCCGATCGTCAAAGACTATTATTAATGTTACACTGAAATTTTTTCTTCACCAAAGTGTGCCTGAAGGTCGCTACTGCACAGTTTTTGGTAGTGTCTACTCAAACAATTGCTTTTATTTTATAAGTATGTGATTGGAACGCTCAAAACGTAAATATTTGAAACTCGGGGGGCGTCGACCCAGCCGAGTGATAAACCGCGACCAAAAATTGTGTACACCCCATTGGACATTGATCTTTAATTGTCTCTATTGGTCCTTCATTGGTCATAATTGGTTTTTCATTGGCCATAATTGCATTACTCAGATTATCATCGAGGACATCGTCTGAAGAATCCCCGTTCACCTCTTATTAATCTGAGTTCTCGGTATCGGTGGAATATATATTTCACTGTCTTCCAACCCTTCGTCATCGCTAAAACTAGTTGTTCTTCTTCTTCGTTCAGTCTGGCAACTCTGACACCGACTAGTCGAGTGTGCGCTAGTCCTATAGTCCATTGGTCCTTAATTGGTTCTGCATTGGTCCTTCATTGGTCTCAGTTGGTTCCTCATTGGTCTCAATTGGTTCTTCATTGGTTTCAATTGGTCCATCATTGGTCTTAATTGGTCCAGGTCTGTATGCCACATTGGTCTCGCGGTTTACCCCTCGGACCCAGCCGTGTACTGAAACGCCTTTGCTGCAATAATTACAGGTAAGCAGTTTAGATCGTGGCTAGTACTTGGATGGGAGACCTCAGGGGTAGATCGTCGTGAAGTCACAGCCTGTATGTATGATGCCAAGGTCCCGAGTCCATGGATGTTGGGCTCGATAAAGAACCCCACCATTGGCTGGAACTAATGGGTTCGGCAAAAATTCCGGTTATGGGTAGAGGGCATCCGGCGTCGGTGATTAGCCCCAGTCGCAGAAACACCAAATAACCGAATAAAAGAAAGAACTTGAAATAAAACTTGTCTACTACTTACCTATTATCTATTATAGTCGGTTCGTTCTCAAGAAAAACCGCTCGAAACAAAATCACGTGAACTTTGAATGGTCTAGGCAAGTGGATAACGCTAGTATTTGAACGCGACTTGTCCAATACGCAGACGACTTAGAATAGATCACGCTTGGTCTTTGTTTACATGCGGTTTTTCTTGAGATCGGCCAGACTATGAATGTGATAATATGTTTTAACTTCAATTATTTGTTATTTTAAAGATAAACAGTAATTTGTTGTGGTATTTCCATCATGATTCTATCATTTAAACTCATATGGGGTTGGGACGACAAGTAGACACTACCTTTTTGTATTGGAGCTTCTCGATTAAGGTACCATGTGATCACGTGTCATTTGCATAATGACGATGATATCACAGGAAATGTCTCAGCTGCACCTATGGGCCCAAAGGCAATTAGTTCATCGCGACTCCCGTCAAGATCCTTTTTCAGATTAAATTGTCAAAATGTATTATCAATATTAGAGCCGTTCCGAATGGGGTATGTTTGACTTTAAACTGTTTTTGAGGAATTTGATTAATTTTTTCTTCCAGTAGTGATACTATTGCCCATCAAAAAACAAAACGGACGAAATCCTTTTTAATCCATGATTTTAAGTAAACCCAAAAACAAAAATCGCACGGATTAAAACTGCACGATGTTGCAGGTGATTTATTGTTTATAAACTTCGTTAAAATATTTCATATTTTAAAATAAACGTCTTAATAAACATGAACGTAAAAACATATGTTAGATGCAGTAAAGATAAAAAAATGCAATAAATAAATCGTTCTAATTAGAAAAAAAGTATTTTGACAGTAATTATTCAAGGTATAAATATTTACTGCTCGGTAAATGTGGGGTGAAATTATACTGGAATGTATTTTTTACATGCAAACTAATTTAATAAACTAAGTTTATTTTTTTTTTTGAGATAATGAACCCTGTGCCAATGAATTCACCTCAAACGAATTTTAATTGTTTGCAGAAATTTTCTCTTATCACTCTATACAGGGTGTCCCAGGAAGTTTAATTCTTGATATGTCGTTGGCTTCTATTACCATGAAAAACCTATTCAGTTGAACCTTTTTTTTTTGAAAACCCTTTATAATTTTCGAATTTAATGTAAAATGGTATCTGTAGTTTGCAAGGACATCCTATATAATATAAAAGTTCATTTTTAAAACTACTTTGCTTGGCAATAAATCTGCCACTCTGTTTAACTAGTTAATATTGATTAAAATCTCAGGATTTATGTTCGTATTTGTTATTAACTATTTAATTAATTTATCTTTTTTTTTTCAATTTCATGTTACTCTTTATTGGATCTCACATCGGATATAGTATGTAAGTATTTGTTAAATTTATATTGTTTAAATACAGGATAATATAAGGTACAGGTTATATGTTGTCGCTATTGTCACAACTTTTACATTTTCGTTACTGGAAGAGATGTATTGATTGTGATTTTAGTGTCTGCTCCAGACAGAGATCGTACATCTTGTACTGTTCAGGCGCTAAAAGTTATACTGTCCCCTCTAATTGCAAATCAGAATGGTTGGAGTTGAATATCTTGTAGATATATACACCCCGTTTGACTTTGAAGTGTAACACTATGACAATAGAGAACACGCATATTTCATATTTTGCATAGATGTGAATTTGTAATAGTGAAGTTGATATCAAAAATAACTAATAATAGGAAATAAACCAATTTCCATTGGAAATTACTTCCAAATTTTAAAATAAAATTCAAATTTCAATGCACTTTCCGACCACCACCCGAGGATTTCCGATCGCTACCGATGATACGTGTGATGTCATACAATTTGTTTACTTTCGTCAATTTGGCCGGTATTGCATTAGGTTCTGTGTAGTTTTGTGTTTATATTGTATTTTAGTTAACTATTAATTGCTTCATCGACGTAAAAATATCATTTATATGTTTGTTTGAGACCATTACGTGGTTATGTGTGCTTTTTTTATTTCTAAAAGTCAACGTGAAGTGAAAAATGGACATAAATATTCGATATTTTCGAGGATATTTCAAAACTTTCAGAAGAAAATATTTTATTCACTAGTTCAGTGTTCAGTGACGATTCTTTCATATTTTGTGAGTAAAGGTTTTGTAAAAGCACAAACTGATAACTTGCCCCAAGTAGACTCATTTATGCTGCTTGAATTTATGAAGTCAAATAGCTGCTTTAATGCAGATGATATAAGAGGAGTTGAAGCATTAACTTAAGTACGTTTTAAACTATGTATTATATATAATATATACCAACCATATTTCAATGTGTGGTCGTAAGAAAATGATGTTTTTATGGTTGATTCCTAGACATATAGGTACATAACCTCAAACTATTAAAGTATAAAAAATATCAGCATAGAAGTAGGTACTTACATTAAAATGGTCTTCACAAACAAAAGTAGTAGTATTTCTCGAAATATCGTATTATTTGTTTAGACCATAATGCCCTTCTCTTAAGTGTATTTTTGCTTGCGCCACCAGGTAAAGTAACAAATATTTTGTCCGGAGTTTCAATAGACGTTTATTTACACTCTAGAACTATGCAATACTTGGAATACAAAGTTTTTTTCGGCTTTATCCATTTTTAAAGTTTTCAGAAACAAATTAGGTCACAAGAACTCAGAGTGTGATACACGAATAAGAATGTAAACAAATGACGTCACTTCATGGGGCAGCCATCTTTATGACGTAAAGCGTGTTTTGGTGGACTTTCGAATTTTATGATTTTTGAAGTCATTTTTAAAGTAAAGTTTATATTTTTTTGGAAAAATAGGCATACAAGGTGTTAGGAGACCTGATAAAACGTCAATTCCCACCAATAGCAAAATTTATGCTTGTACCCTATTCAATAGCTGTCGGGGCCCAAAGCCCGGGAAGTAGTTGTTGCTTTTTAGTTGAACGGCCATTATTTATGAAAAATATTTTCTTAAACTTTGGAAGCCCTAGAAAAATTATAATTATTCTGCGATATATGGAATATTTTACTGATGTGAAATTTTTTCAGACTGTGTTGCATTGGGGAGCTAAGTATGGCAATCCAGATATCATAAAAATTTTTGCTGGGAGATACAATGTGGACGTGAATGGAAAAACGGTATGAGACTTATTTAAATATAAACAAATTGGTTATCAACTACAATCTATAACTCATGACTACAAAGGTGGAATTTAAGTGGCAGATTGTCATAATGTGATAAAAAATACTACAGTATAATTAGAAAGTGATGTGCTGTAAACAAATTATAAAAATATCCATACATTGATCTTTTCATATTTCATCTAATTCAATTTTCTTTTGTTCTATGCACGCTGAATCTAATTCCTGCAAATTCAATGGATTTTCGAAATAGAATGGGGTGAGTTTATTTTATTATTCCCTATAATGAGGGTTGATGAGTCAATATTTTAAGTACAACTCTGTAATATCCGATAAATACTAGGTATATACTTTTTTAAACAAAGTATAGTTATTGCAAGTGTTCGGAAATGACAAAATTTCAAGTTCCCATCTTTATTTAAATTTCACTCTTCATCTTTAAGGGGTGATATCTCAAAAGGGTTGGCTAAGAGAGTTTTGTCATAGGAGAAAGACCCATTATAATTTTATAACCTGTTTTCACGTGTTGATAAAACGTAAGAAAAAATTCTTCTGACAACTCTTTTAGTTGATATATTCACTAAACTAAACAAATCCGTGAGAACGTCTTAGGTCTTCATAAAAATTCCTGAGATACCCGACCTTTCATTTTAGAAAGATTATTTATTCGGATTAGCTATAACAAACAGTACCGGAACGGCTAAATTGTCACAGTTGAGATTATTACACATGAAATTAATGAAAACAATACATTCAAAATAACTTTTGACAAACCAAAATACAACCAGGACACATCCACAAGCTATATTCTTTTGCTTATGTTTATATCGATTTTTTCATGTTAATATTGCATCGGTCCACCTCTGTAGATGAATTCGGTAGCCCTTGGACCTTAAAGGAAATTACATAAGTTGCAAAGACGGACGCATGCCGAGCATTCTTTATGTCTTCAGATGTCACCCGAGATTATACTTATAATACAATAGATAACAACTTGTTTATGACGTTTAACATTTGTATCTACCTGTGCTCGACCATCCCATCAACCTGTTGAAATTTGTTTTATAGTCAACTGTAGTTTTTTTTCGAGATTTCTTCAGTTATACAATTTTTTTTAAATACTTTGTAGTGAAAGATGGTGTAGGGGATGGCGTTTTTGTAAAGTTTTTCCCAAAAACGCCATTCTTTTCGATTCATGTTTTTTTTATCTTATATTACTTTGTCGAGATGAGATTTTTTTTCTATAACTTGTTCGTCGTATTTCCTACAGTTTTTAAGGAGAGTCTCAGAAACTAGTAGTTACTTTAGTCCTATTTCCTGGAGGAATTTTAGGATGTCTGCAGGCTTCAACTTAGGTAAATGTTCCTCTTCTATCCAGTAATCTCCCAGGTGCTGTGCTCTAGGATTCTGAAGTACTGTGCAGTTGGAAAGTATGAGGATGGAGATTTCTTCTTCCATTACACAAAATCTGCATTCTTCCTCCACTATTTTGAGCTTTATTAGACGACAACGTCCCGTTAGGATCCCTGGTAAAACTCTTAGCGCAGTTTTACTTTGACATGCATTCATTTGATCTCAACAGGTTGTAGTCACCCAGAAGAGTCTTTGATTGTATAAGCCCTACTAGATCCTTCCAATGGTCAGATCTTCTATTTTTCTCGGTTTTACCTATTTCTACCAATATTACATTAGGGCTGATTCCGCAAAAGGGTTCAGGCCCCCAGAAAGGTATTTCAATTTCTCTCTTCTGTATACTTAATAATGCAATACTCCTGTAGTTATGAGAATCCTTGTAATATACAGGGTGTCCCAAGCAAGAGTGACTGATTTTAAACATAAATGCCCAGTTTATTAATTGCTCCAAAGATATGGTGTGTTCACTAGTTTATCAAAAAGATTTTTTTAGACCTGGCTGGCATTTCATCCCATCAACACAAGGTCTTATGTGGGTCAAATTCAAAGGGGAAAATATTTATTATTTTAAATGGAACATCCTATAATTTTTGATCTCATTCGAAAAATGTATAGTTTTCTATCTTTTGTTTCATTAACAACAAATATATTCGAGGTTTCATGTAGTATGTATGCATTTTTAATTACGTGAATAATTGCCAACAAATCTGACAAACAGTTTATTTAGTAAGAAAACATGATAACATTGTTTCGTTTATGCATAACTGTAAATGAAATTTTAAATTTTCAAATGAATTTTCTAATATTTCTTGCGGAATGTTTTCAATAATGTTCCTGATATTATTTGTTAGTTCTGCTAAATTGTTAGGCTTAGGATTGTTGCACCTATCCTTCACATATCTCCAGAGGAAAAAATCTAAAATCTGGGACAGTTCTGTGGTGGTGCACCGAATTTTTGAAAGTAAACGTCGTCGCTAATTCCATCTTGAACTAGTTGCGGATAAAAAAAAGTTTCCAACATATCCGTGTATTTAGTACTCGTCACTCGTGTTGGCTCCGAAAAGAAAAAAGGACCATAGATTTTTCGACGAGATAATGCGCACCACACGTATACTTTTGGACTATCTCTCTAAAATTCATTGAAAGAAATTGGTTTTTGAGAACCCCATATTCTACAATAATATGTTTGTTACACATGCCATTAATGTGAAACGTTGCTTCATGAGACAAAATTAATAATGGATTGGGTTTGTCTGAATTTTGTATGGAATTAGTTTTAAAATTATTAGACATCTTTGAACGTCACTCTTACTAAGCTCTAAAATTCCAGCAATTTTTCTAATTGAAATTTTATGATGGTTATCATGTAGCTTTTTTTGGAAAGGAGAATGATTGCTCTTTCGAATGAGATCAATAATTATAGGGTGTTCCATTCAAAATAATACATATTTTCCCCTTTGAATTTGACCAACATTAGTAAAACACCCTGTATATCTTCTGTATGTTCCTTGTGGTATATTATTCATTCTTTTTTTTTAATTTCTTGGGAAATTTAACCACAATATTTTTGAATTCTTTATTTCAACGTTTCGGTAGCGTTCCAGCTACCGTTGTCAAGAAAAAATAAGTAAAAATTAATTTTTTTATCCCTAAGTGACACAACAGAAAAAATTTGACAACTAGACAATCAAAAAATTATTTTGAAGTTTAAGACTGCAAAATTTTGTTATCAAATTTTTATTAAGGTCCATTCATAGTAGATCAAATCTGTGGCAAAATGTGAAATGAAACACTTCATTTTATGACATTCTAACGATATGATAGTCTACTAGAAATGGAAATCCAGTAAAGTGCACGTTCCAGGAACGGTTTTTATTGGGATAGCGCGTTTCTTTCGCTTATATTGGAAATGTTGTTAATAAAACGCGTTTCTTAATAGTTTTTTTGTGTATGAATATTTAAGTTTTTGAAATATGTATACTCAGTTTTGTGATTTTGTGTATTGAAATGTGTATCGATTAACAACTATTCAAATTATAAATCATAAGAAAACCTGGATAAAAACTTATGATGCTATCCTGATAACGCAGGTAATTGATTATTGGAAATTTCTCTTTCTAACATTGGTAACCAAATTTGACTACAATCGGCTGATATACTAGCTACACATTTATCTGCATTTAGTTGTATTAAAGCACTTTCTTTGATTTTCCGTCTTTTATTATTGGGTTCTTTTAATATTATTTTTGATGAATCCCATTGAATTTGATGACCCTCTTCCCAAGCATGTTTGCAAATAGCTGACTTAAAGAATTCCCTATCTTTGATATATTTTTTGTGTTCGTTTATTCGTACTTTCAATGGTCTAGATGTTTCACCTAAATAAAATTTGTCGCATTCACATGATATTTGATATATGCAGTTTTTTGAAGACTGTTCTTCATTCTTTGGTTTCGTTTTTGTTAGTATTGATCTCAATGTATCATTCGATTTAAAACTAGTTCTAATATTGAATTGGTTACCAATTTTTTTAATTCTTTCTGACAAACCCTTAACATACGGTATTGTTAAGTTCCTAAAAATTATGTTAGCTGAATTATTAATATTATTGTTATGGGGTATTAACAATGAGCCCCTCTCTATATGCTTAATCTCCTTATTTACAAATTCTGCAGGGTAATTATTGTTATTTAAAACATCTTTTAAAAAAGTTTTCTCCTTTGTAAATTGATCATCACTAGAACAAATGATTCTGGCTCTATCGTATAAAGAATTCAAAAATATTGTGGTTTAATTTCCCAAGAAATTGAAAAAAAAAAAAAAAAAAAAAAAAAAAAAAAAAAAAAAAAAAAAAAAACACCCTGTGTTGATGAGATGAAATATCAGCCAAACCTAAAAAAATCTCTTCGATAAACTAGTGAAACTAGTGAAAACCCCATCTCTTTGGAGCAATTAATAAGCTGGGCATTTATGTTTAAAATCAGTCACTCTTATTTGGGACACCCTGTATATCGTGAAAAAATTATTCAAATGTCATTGGGGATGATTTTGATATTGGAAAATTTTTATCATCTAAACATAAAACCACCTGTTGTATGCTAGCCGTGAACCATCTTCAATGTAGGTAGTCAAATTCCAAGTAATAATGAATATAAAATGAGTTTCTTTTGTTTTTTTGTCTATGAAAGGATCGTCATAGCGGCTACCGACGCTAGAAAATGGGATGTAAAATTTGTGTACACAAGACGGAAGACATGAGATCCAACATTGTTTTTTTGATAAAACTTTTTAATTGAAACACAAACAGTGACCACAAAATTGTGAAAGCAAATAATGACAAAGTAAAGTAAACATATTTTAAAAAAAACCGCAAAATCATCGATTCGCGATCTCATTTCCAGGATGTATTATGAGTAGAGAGCGCCATGGAAAAAATCTTATCGCAGATTTTAATTTCAACATGAGGAAACAAAAATATAATATTTTTTTCATATTCGACAGCGATCAGATAAAAATATGGGTTCCCGTAATTGGCGCTGATGCACCTGCGCTTTTGACGTTTCGCTGATCTTTGAGAGAATTTCAGTTTACGAACAACTCTAATTAGAATAGATTTAAAAACATGATATCCGCTAATTTGTATATGCCAAATAAGAACATGGCGTGTAAAATTTATTAATATAAAATTCAATATTAATGACTATTTAAAAAAGTTTACGTCTTTACTCTTTATCGCTAATTAAAACGCTCACTTCATTCTTTTAATTATTTTTGATATAAAAAAACACATCCCGTCCTTATTTGTCGAATATTTACTTTCAACAACAAATATTTCATCCGTTCCTGAAAATATATATTTTTAAAAGCACCGAGCAATATATTTTGACGTTTGGCGATGAAGCTTCATTAAAAATCTCTCTTTTTACTTCTACAAGATAAATTTGTTTAATTGATATGTCATCTCCCACACTTCACCCATTTGACCCCAATCAATGTATATAATTTTAATGATAGACTGTGAGCCCATGGGGAAAAAAGTGTCGCGATTTCAAACAGCAGCAAACCCATTCAGAACGATAGTTTATCATTCCACCATCAGTTCCAGCACTATGGCGTACATTTTCTCCTGTGCAGAAAAGCGCAGTGGAAAACTGAACATTTTATTTTCCACCCCCTAAAAATGTGATGAAACTGTACGCCGCTTGTTACATTTGATAGTAGAACCATAGGAGATCAGTCGAGACTCTATTCCGTTCAAAAATAATCGTTCGGAAAATCTAAGAAAATTTTTGAAAACTGTTATTTTCTACCCTCTAAAAAGGTGATTTGAAACTGTACGGCATTTCTTTCTGTAGATTATACAACATATAAATAAATATTTGACAGTAGTGCCGTACAAAAAAAGTTGTGTGAAAAGCCGTGGGAAATTTTTTATTTTCCGAAATTTTCCTACTCAAAATCCAGTAGAACAAATGCCGTAAATGTTTCAGATGATATTTTTTGAGTAGGAAAATCTTGGGAAATGAAAAATGCTCCCACGGCTTTTCACAAAACTGTTTTTGTACAGTTTCAAATCACCTTTTTAGAGGGTGGAAAATAAGAGTTTCCAAAAAATTTCCTAGATTTTCCTCACGATTATTTTTGAACGGCATAGAGTCTCGATCGATCTCCTATGCTTCTACTATCAAATGTAACAAACGGCATACAGTTTCATATCACATTTTCAGGGGGTGGAAAATATAATGTTCACTTTTCTACTGCGCTTTTCTGCACTGGAGAAAATGTTCGCCATAGTGCTGGAACTGATGGTGGCATGATAAACTATCTCATAGTCTATGATGACTTTTCGAAATGCCTTAATGAAATGTCGTTGCCAATGAAGATTTAAATATAACTGGATTGTTAGCGATTCAACACTGTCTCGGCTGTTGCCTCATCACCTAGCAATGTACTCGACTATTACTATAATAAAAATCCCAAGAAGGGAAGAAATAGTCTTAACTTAATTGTAAATGTTAATTACATCCCTTATAGTACAAATAAACTATTGAAGATTGTCTTATGGCCGTTTGCACCAATAAAAGCATAAGTTTAGAATAGCTATGGCGAGCTTAAAATTTAAGGGTCGATTAGTTAAAGTTCAGTTGCATCAATGTTTCTGCTCTGCTTCTTAGCTAAATATTTAATACATTTGTCAACATCGCTATTTAAGTTAAATTTTATTAATTTATCTACGGTATCTAGTGACTTTTCGTTTTTGTGGTTTGAAATAACCTATTAAAAGCTGTTAAAAGTCAATGGATTTTTGTTTTGTTTTTTTAATAAGAAAATTGTTTATAATGGAAAACACAGTAAAAAATAAGAAAATCAGATCGGCAAATTATACAGTTCAAGAAAAAGAATTGCTAATATCCTTAGCTGCAAAATACAAAGAGGTTATTGAAAATCAACTGATGGCCTGTCTGGGCTTACAAATTGTCTGGATGCTCCAAAAAATCTTCTAACATTTCTACCAGCTGTAAAACAGTTGGCTTGGTAAAGCGAAACCAAAAGGTTTTTTCATCCAATTCTTCATAATAGTTTTTACGGTTGTACCGTCTTCTTGGAAATCCATTTTCAAGAATATTCAATATTTCCAGATCATCCTTCCTCAAAAATAAAAAATAAACACTCGAAATTGGAAGACGGAAAACGAAAACCCGGAAACAGAAAAACCATAGACATACACTTACCGACTTAAAATTCGATCTATTCAAAATAATGATTTATTTAAAAATGCTCTTAGATACTTTCAAATGCGGAAGCTGATTTATTTGAATTTTTTAGCAACTTTTGGATAAAATACTGTAGTCTTAAGATTATTATTCGGACGTCTAAAAGTAATTCGGTATTCGCTGGATATACAGGGGGGGGAAAGAAAACAATTTTTGCCTCTACTTTTGACACACCCTGAAGGTTAATTCTGCTAGTAGATCTGCACACAATTAACTTTATCAAGAAGACTGATTTGTTTCCAGCATTTTGTTTTTTTATTTACCCCAATATCTTAATTCGTTTGTGAAGTGTGACGGTTCAACGAAAATGCAACATTCTTAATTTTTTTATTCAGTTTTAGCAGAGTGATACATAATTTTATAAACAAATCAAACAACAAATAAATTAATAATTATTACAAATTAATAACGGGTATTTCCCCCACGAGCTCGAATAACTGCATCAATGCGTCGTGGCATACCCTCTATCAGATGTCGAATATCCATCTGGTCAATCTGATCCCATTCTTGGACCAATGCATCTCTCAAAAAATTTAAATTACTTGGAGTTCGTAACCGAGTTGTTACGAACTCGTCTGCCCGTCATGTCCCAGACGTGCTCAATTGGATTGAGGTCTGGATACGTGATGGCCAGTTCATCCTTTGAATTTCTGTTTCGTCCAAATATTGAGATACAATCCTCGCAATATGTGGTCGAGCGTTGTCGTGCATAAACAAGAATTCGTTTCCTATAAACGGTGCAAATCACGATGCACATCACGAATATATCGGTTAGCTGTTATTGCTCCGTCGCCAACAATGACTAAATCAGTACGAGCTTCCATGCTTATGCCGCCCCAAACCATTACCGATCCTCCTCCATAACTGAGTCTAGTGGAAAAATTTGCTTGGTCAAACCTTTCGCCTCTTCTTCGGTATATTTCTTCACGGCCATCTGGAGAACGTAATTAAAATCTTGACTCGTCAGAAAATAAAATCTTACTCCAGTCATCGACATTCCAATGATGATGCTCCCTGGCAAATCGAAGACGGGCTGGGCTGTTCTGTGATTCCTCAGTAACTCCGGACCAGTTGTAGGTCTTCTGGAGCGTGATCCATGTATCCAATATTCTAGAAGCATAATACTGAGACCCACCGTCTTGTACCAGAGCAGCTGCTCGTGCTGCATCAGTAGGTGTTGAAACCATGATGTTAAATTGAATACTGATAATTAAACTGCAATTGCCAAGTAAAGAATATTTGACAGTTGGCCTCAGCACTCTACTTATTTTGTAGTTTATTCTCTACCGTCATTTAAATTATGATCATTTCTAAAATGTTGCATTTTCTTTAAACCGTCACATTTCAAACAAATTAAGATATTGGGATGAATAAAAAAACAAAATATCAGAAACAAATCAGTCCTCTTGATAAAGTTAATTGTGTGCAGATCTACTTGCAGAATTAACCTACAGGGTGTGTAAAAAGTAGAGGAAAAAATTATTTTCTCTTCTCCCCTGTATATGCGGGGAGTACTAAATTACTTTTAGATGTCCGAATAATAGCCTTAAAACTACAGTATTTTATCTAAAAATTGCTAGAAAATTCAAATAAATCAGCCTCCCCATTTGAAAGTTATAGCATTTTTAAATAAATCATTGTTTTGAATGGATCGAATTTTAAGTCGGTGAGTGTATATGTCTATACAAAGACAAGAATGTTAGGTTAGGAATCTTCACTTTGAAGATAAGTGGAGAATAAGCGAGCGATTTTCTAAGCTTAGCTGGGTGCAGCTTAAAATGACCAGTTGTTCATGGTGCAAAACATTCTCAAATCGACACAACTTTAACTCTACTTAAATAGCAATTGGTGCAAACGGCCATTACAACGTTTGCAACTGTATAATAATTCATTTATTAATTATTCCTCAGGGCTATACACCACTACACATATCCGCACAATTTGGACATAAAGATGTTTTCAAGCTGCTCATTGAAGTATATAGTAAGTACTTTGATTTTATAGAGAATTTCTCACATAAGGTTTGTTCCAAACCGTCAGCACTAATAACTGTTGTTGATCCATTTTCCCAGATATTTCGACTGTTATCCCTGAAAAACAAAGAATCCAACCAATTATAAGACCTTTTGACTCAACAATTCTTATTGTGTTTTAGAAGCAGATCCCAACATACGAGATTACAGCGGAAGAACGGCCGATTATTATTTTTTCGTGAAAGAACAAAAAGAAGGACAAGGCGTAACAATGCGCAGTGAGTATGGTACAGTAAAGTCCAGGCATGGTAAATCTAGAAGTAAAAGCTTTCGCAACAAAATCATTTCTGCACCGACAAGCATTGCTGTTGCGGCACCATCTATCGTCGAATTTAATAAAACGGATAACAACAAATTCTAGTTTCATAAAAGAAATATAGAGATATCTACTTTTTGTAGTAGTTGCGTCTAACTTCATTTTAATACATAAAAATCACATATATTAATAGGTAAATCATGTAGAATATAAGGCAAATTTTGAATATCGATCACTGGTGAATTTTGGCCAATTAAAGTCAAGCAGTCATTAAAGCACCGAGTTCTAAAAGGTTTTTGGAATGCCTAGAAAAACCTTTGGAGAACCCAAAAACCACTTGAAGTGGTACAACTCCTTTATCCTCTCTTCGCCATCGTCAATTTCAATGTCTTGTTTACCAGGAGTGAAATTCTGTTGAATATCATTCCATTCATAACTTGACTCGTGTCTGCTACCAAGCACTGGCAACTATTCTATTCTCCACCAGTTACAACGTGGCTTTGGCCGTAATGCACTTCAAAACAGATGTTTTTATTGGTTGGATACGTAGATTTCTCATTCCAGTATTGTTAGTTGCTTTTTAAAAAAAGTATAGAAATAGAAATTGTTGTTTTTCTTTCACACTTTTCTACCCCGGTATTTTTACTAGTCATAAAATGTACCAGTATTATAAATCTACATTATATTTTGTTGTTAGTATTATTGTGAATCAGGTATTCTCATATATAATTTTAATTTTGCCATATTATCCTATTTGCTTGCTTGCTTCCTTCCTATGGTTTGGTAAACGTTGCCATAATGGAACACTAATATTTACATATGCGCTCAAGGACCTATATTGTCCGTACATACCGATTGGGAAATCTGCTTCGGAACCTAGGACCGAATTACACAAGTACGACAAGGATATATGAAAGAGAGAGGAAGAATAATTGTGCACAATCATCACTTTGTTTCACCTTAGGGGGCGTTAGCTTATTCCCGAGAGTGCCCGACTGCTCATTGCCCTCCTATTTTAACTAGTTGGTGGTGGTAAATGGTAATTCAGTATGCTCCCAAGATGTAAGGAGTGAGGACGTTAAAGAAATATAAAAATACAATCGTTATTACGTAACCTGTAAATCTTAAAATTCATTTTTGTCAACATGATATCATTTTAGACCAAGTTGACAATTTCTAACTACAATAGGATATTATTTTAGCCATTGTAACTTGAAAATAAAACAGCATTTCTTGAGAGAACCACAATTAATAAACTAAAAATCCCTTCCATTAATAAATTAAATTGAAAAGATAAAATAAGGTAGGTACCTACACCTATTCTAAACGTTAAATATAAACTTCCTGAAAAAATAAAAATAAAAATTTATTCTAAAGGTAAACATAATTTTAATGAATTAAGTGCTCAAATAAACCACCTTGCTGTGCCAGACAATAGCCAAATCTGTGATAAAGATTTTATTTTCAAATACAATGGCATGCGCTTCCAACGTGATCAACGTTTGTAGCGAAAAGACCTAGTAATAGCAGTTTAAATGTGAATTCTATCTGTAAAACACAGTGTTGCCAAGTGAAAGTGTTTTGTTTTAGCTATTGTGCATGACTTCGAAAAAAAGTCAACGAAAACGAGAGAAAAATATCATTTGTACAAATTAATCTGCGCTTCTGGCAATAGCGGTTGAAATAGTAGGGCAATGAGCATTCGTTCACTATCGGAAATAGAACCACACCCAACTGGAATTAAATACACGCGTCGATGACCATTCGATGACCGCGTATAATTATCTTTCTCTCTCATTCAGCTGTTTCTCTGTCGTACTTGTGTAAGGTGTAAGGTTCCGAAAGAACTTACGCACACTGTATGAGATGTGCCTCCAGTACGTATGTCTGGTGGCTTGCAAATAGGCGTAATCAAATAGCAAAGGAAACAAATTATTGTTTTCTAATAGGAACTGCCCTTTCTATAAACAATTTAATTTTGCTTAAACTCATTTATCTTAAATTCAATCATCTTGCTTTTATTAGCTTAGTAGTAATTTCATATTTCTTCACAATTACTTTTAGGTGGTGGAAAACTTTCTATATTCTAGTATGTATAAAGGTTCTGGTTAAATAATGGTCCATGTAGTTTTCTTAAACTCTCGTTACTTTTCCACATTTTTCTTTTGATTAAAAATATCAGTATTGTAAAGTTATTTCCGTAGAAGGAATAGTATGTAGTATTTATTTTCTCATCTAGATATTCTGCATGTAGTTACGGTCGATATTTCAATCAAATAAACATGTTACTGAATCCGTTCGTTTTTTTATTTTTTGCAGAGATAAAAGGAAGAAAAAAACAATCGGGTAAGTTGGACAATTTTAAAATCTTTACATACAAAATCGGACCAACCGTTTAAGAGAAATTCAGTATGAACCCGTTTGCAGCGCCACCTACTGGGGCCAATTGTGAATCTAAACCATTCTCGAATCCACTTGAACACACACACAAAATTTCTCGACGTAAGACCTCTCGCATATTCGTTACACCGGATATATAATACTCCATTTCCAAAGTCCCCTTTCGACGAACGCTCACTTCGCCCCCTATATTGACTGAGGACCAATAAGTGGCCACCAAGGTCACCCGATATCGTGCCTTTAGAATTGTTTTGATTGGGTCAATAACCTTGTTGTGGGTGTAAAAAGAAATTGTCGGAAATGAGATTGTTGATCGTCCCGCAAAATATGGAACCGCATCTTGGAAAAAGTCTGGTAGCGGGAAAAAGAACCCAGTGTAACCTACTGCAAAAAAACTCAAGGCCAGAGACAAGCAAAAAAGAAACATCGGAAAATATTATCTGCAATTAGAAGATACATGTCTACCAACGCCTTGAACACCTACAACAGATCTATAGACAGGTTACGGATCTAGCTCCAGAACAGATAACATGCTTTTCCAGAAGCCTGGATCTCTTCGGATAAAATATATGCAGGGCTTCTTATAGGTTCCAGTTTGGTGAAGTTAACAAGGTCAATCTAGTCCCTTGGAAACTAATCTAATTCATTCAGGAGATCTGTAACGGTTTTATCACTTTAATTTTTGATTGCAGCAATTTATAGCAATATTTTTGCTTACAACTACCACTGCTTAACATCGCTACACTATGAGGTGTAAATAATGTGAGTTTCAAACTGCATACGCTTTTCGAAACGATGCTTCTGGGTGCCTTAATTAAATACAGTTTCTGATTTCAAATTCAACAACTTGGGTCAGCCAGTTGGAGCACAGACCTATAAGGATATCCTGGATATATTTTTTCTCATTTAAGATCAGTGTAAATGCAATGATATAGGAAACCAGGGAAAACTAAAGCGAAATAGATCAAGGGACAAGTTGGGTACCTGGGATTGAATCCGCGATCTGTTAGTGTAAGGCACTAGTACTTTTATGTACTAATAAAGGGCAAAGATTTTCCCTGCAAGATAGCAGGTATGGAGAGGTAGAACTTCATCCTGTCTTGAATACATTTTTAGACACCAACTTCATAATTTTTCAACATCAAAGCAATCAAGCTTGCTTCATATGAAAACAAAATCACTGAATAGTAATGTTTGATTTATTTTTTAGATAAAGATCTGGGGTTTCTTCGTATCGGTTCACTTAACGTTCGTGTGAAAAAAACTACAGAAGCATTCAGCAATTTTCTTGGGGTTGGTAGTGGAAGTGTAACACCTGCAGATTCTGTTAACGAAAAAGTACTTAAAGGATGGGGATCTGCTGATAATGTTAATAAGGTGAAAAGTTTAGAAAATGAAATAATTTGATGTATTCAATGATGTTTTTTGTAGGAAGCTATGGCAGCACCGAAATCTTACGGGTCGAAAAAAAAGTATAAGAAAGGTTTTGAATCTGGTGGAAGCAGCACGCCCAGTACGCCGAAAACGCCAACTAAAAATTTCGGTTCGTTCAGATACGATTCGGATTCCGATACCGCCGCTGGATTTGACTCAAATTGGAAACACTAGTTTAGACTTGTTGAGATTGCAGTTATTTTTTTAAATTTCCTTAATAAAACATTCTATTCTTTTGTTATTCCTTTTTAAATTATTTAACACACTTCAATTCATAATCCTTGAATCCTAATTAATAATAACATAACCTCTATTCCCATAACCTACAATTAGGCATTCCAATGACCTGTCAAAACAAATTCAATATGGCGGCTGGGGGCAAATAGTTTGTTGGTGTTATATTATTGTGCTGTTGAAAAGTTTATTCAAATTTTGTGGGATTGTTGTTTTTGTGCCTTTTTATATTATTTAGGACTTATAGTGGTATTATTACATTTGAATACGAAAAAATGCCAGCTACGTGCCTTGTGGTTGGTTGTGGAGGTCGTTCCAACAGGGATGCTGTAAATTTTTTTTCAGTGCCAGCGGTTTTAAGCCACAGATTTGTTAGCTTCATTTGATATCTGTAAACAAATATTTCACTTCACATCTAGGAAACAAACAAATTGGATTCTCAGCTTACTTCTTGCCAATATCTGGATTTTGCAACAATAATGTCTTTAAATAATCACTCTGCATCTTAAAAAGTCTATCAACAATCACAAATTCACACAACTTTGGAGATAATGCCGTTTAAACAATTTATTCACCACGTACTAAATGCTTTCTTATTACACTTAAGACAGTTGTTTGCCCGCAGACGCCATATTGGGTCACGTGATTTGGAATGCCTAATATTTAATGATAAAGGATGACTAATTTTATGATCAATAATAGGTCTAGAGCTGTAGGCTTCGGAAGCACATTGACAACTTTGAATTCCCGGTATGGCGCCTCCACAATGTATTTTTTAGGGAGGTGGGTTGAACTTTAAAACGTGCAGTTAATATCCATGCCCCCTGTATCATAAGTCCCACTTTAATTCTTGTTTTATGTCGTCAAGGAAGTTTCCTAAGTATGCGAACTCTATGCCATACCATTAAGTATTTTTTCGTGAGATACCGTTGATGTGAAGTCGGTTACAGAGCGGTTATACCCCCACCAAAGAAATTTTAAAGGTTAACCGGTTAACTGGATAGAATTAACTTCACAACAATAATAAATAAACATAAGCTCAATAAAAATTGACGAGTTACAAAGTTTCTTATGGTTTCATTGTTCCTAGTGTTCGAAAAATGTTTTTGGAACTTTAGTTCTTTACTTCAGGTTATGTTTGAGCGACCAGGGGTCGCGACGCAAAAGATCTGACCGTTACGCGTTACGTTACGCTACGTTATGTTACGCTGCTTCGTTAGGTGCCTCACTCTCTCGTTTACGAAGCAGCGATTCATATGCTCCAGCCGGGATTCGAACCCGGGCCGCCCGCGTGGAAGGCGAGCATTCTACCACTGAACCACCGATGCTATATTAAAATTCGATGCAAAGCTGGTATTCGCAGTGCTGGTGATCTACTTGAATTTGTTCGGATAAATTTTTACTATTATTTCCATATTTTTTTTGCGCGATTAAGGGGTCCAGCACATTTACTTTTCGAAATACGGGGTGTTGAAATTTTGAAAACTTGAATGCTTTAATTCGATAACTTTAAAATGGATGAATAAATTGATTTGACATTTGGCAGGTTGTTTTTAAATGTAAAAAGGCATATTTTGAAAGAAATAGTAGTTTGTGCAACTAGTGTGGATATGATGGCCATATCGCACGAGTACGAAGTTTGAGCACGACGCCGTAGGCGGAGTGCTCAATCGTTCAAGTGCGATATGAACAATCCACACGAGTCGAGCAGCATATTTTTTCTACGACCCACTTGAGTAAAAATCTAGAAAATAAATATTTCTATAAACTGTAATATAACTTCAAATTGAAAATTTAACAATTCAATTTTATGTTTCCACTCATTTTTTTGTGGTAAACGTACAGTTCTTGAATATCCAATTTGTATAATGCTACGGTTTCCCTTTTTAAATATACGATGCTGTTATAAGTAGATGTTGCCAGTCGGACTCCCTCATGAAGGTTACCGTATCGTTATTAATATCAAGCAGAATAATTATTTAAAAATAAAATTAACAATAAAAAAAACTCCTCACGGGGAATTGAACCCGGGTCTACCGCGTGAGAGACTGGTATGCTTACTACTCGACCACTAAAGAATATGCAAATCGTTTATCTATAACGTCAGATATATTACATAATTTTTGCTTATAAGGAACTAAAGTTCCTACCGTGTGTCCCGCGACACGTTCTACCTTTTTTTTTAGTTTTAACTATAAATGACGATTTTTTTGGTATGTACTAGCCTTCTCGTAGTTATGTCATCACAAGTAACGTTGCATAGTTCAGTTAGGCTACAAGTTTCGGATGATTATTTTCACCCTAGGGTGAGTCATATGGATTGGTTAGACAAATATAATGAAACGGTGTTTTTTCAGCTTTTTGGAATGTAAATAAACACTTTTTCGCAGTTACTATCTCCGTGGGTATTATACATAAAATAATGAATTATCTTTGATATTATACTGAAATTTCAATCAAATTTCTAATTTTCAAATGTTACTCCTGTCAATTAAATTTCTATAACCGCCAGTAACCATACTCCTAGGTGCGGGAACTGAAAGGGATCCCGTTTTATAACTTATTGCGTCACAAATTACGTCATTAACATACTCCCCTATTACCGTTCTATCGCAAAAATGTAGTGGGAACTGAATAACTGTTCCCGTTATATCAACGGGATCTCGCGAAAAAATACCAATATTGCGTCACTTTCAAGGACGTTGTCTATCAGGCTCCAAAGCCTTGGCGTGGGGCCTATGATAGATGCAAAAACCTTTTCTACTTCAGGTCTAAAACGAAAATCATTCTTTATCCGAAAATTGGAACACAACCCATGAAAATACTAAACTTTGAATAACCAAAATTGATCCTCGCCATCTCTTTTCCACTGGATAAACTAATGGAAAATAAAATTACTTTTTAAAGGTTCCTATTTAACTTTTCTACCTTACCAAATTATTCACGGCCACCATTTTTAATCCAATGTCAATCATTTACGGTGTCCTCTACTCATGGAGTAGCGAAGCATCTAAACTACTAAAATATATCAAGGCTGATTTCTATAGCGTGGTATCGTGTTTTAATTCAAAGTACCTTAATACGGCTATAGATGGTGATAGAATTCACTTTTTGTTTGATTATTGATAAAATATTGGAAAAAAGTTTGTTTTTGTTAATTTTATTGGGAGATTAAACCAGAATATTAACAAAAAGAATAATGAATTCACCACAAGGTACATACAGAAGATAATGAAGAAGTTGTTTATAAAAGAGAATATTGTTATTTTGAACATTGGAAATTTACTTGTAAAGTCTGTACATGGAACTGAAAAAATTGGAAATGCGAATTAAACAATTTTTGAGAGGGAATTGGTATGTCAAATTGACGAAATGAGACTTAAGATTTCCCAGAGGGGTGAGCAGAGCAAGAAGAAGGGAAACAAAAAATTTTTTGAGAAAATTTGAAGGAATAAAAAGAGAGATGATAATTAGATGTTGTGTGTGAAAGTCTATCGCGCTAATTAGAAGCTGGGGATTTTAGGGGTGGATATTAACTGCAGCTCATACCATTTTAAAGCAAATAGTGTTTTTCAATCATGCGTTAAATATAGTATGGCTCCAAGGTTGTCTAATTTTTTTTTCTTTTTCTTTTATGGCTTTTGGAAGACTCCATGCAGCCAATTACTTTGTGTTAGGTTATATACATGAAGTATGTGTAAAGGTATTATAATATTTGTGTTTGAATATAATTTTAATGAAGCATCATCGATATTGTATTTGTATATGGGCTTTATATTGTAAATATATCCTATCCTGATTTATCCTATCAACCTATCGTCCTCTGCAATTCAAATTATTATCGCTTTACTATCTAAGGATTGGTACAGGGTTACAATTTTTCTCGCCCTGGGGTGGTTCAGGGCATTGTTTTTGTCTCATTTTCATTTAATAAAATTTTATAATATTCCCAATTTTAAATATCAGTACGGTTCTGGACACTTATACTCTAAAAATAATGTAATCATCACCCTCTGAACCCAAAAATATCCCGGTATTATACATTATTTCCCGAGTATTTCCGTTTTATTTTTATAAAACACCTTAATGATGATTCGTCGTGAATCTATGTAGATGGGCCATTACACTGATTCATGTGTGCAGCATGTGTTGTTCCTCGTATACCACTTGCCATACGACACCGAAAAGACCGAAACTATCAAGACCGCCTCACAGAGAGACTCCTGAGGTAACAGCTGTTTGTACGCGTGTGTATTTAAAAAAAACACACTTTCTGGCTTGGTTTCTATCGTTACTACAAATGTTTATTGTAATACGGGGGCTAGTTTAGTTGGAATGTATCCCATCTATTTTTTTCCTTGCTTAATTGTTTAGAAATTTGACAAACTAGAGAACAAAGACAATTTTTTCCATTCTAGGTATTTAGTCTTAAAGGTCTATTCTGTAAATAATCCTTTAAAATTTAGACGCCTATTAAAAATAAGTTTTTAACGGGCCTTTAAAAATTTGTTGTTGAAATGATATTCTGCAAGTATACATTTTAAAGGACTTTTAAAAATTATATATTTTAAAGGTTTCCTTTCAAATTTCGGTTTGAGTATCTGGCATCAGCGCTTTTGTCATTTAATAGCTAATCTTCAATAAAAAAGAAGGGAAAGTTATTGAAAATAGAAGAGAAACATAATAATATGTATTTGATGGTAAACCACAAATCACTCCACATAAACTGTTTTTAGTTAATTGTATGCAATTATTATAGGGAGTTTTCAAATGACACTTACAACGTTTGCATAATATCCCATCTCATGTAATTTGTTGGCTGCTTAGTGAAAAATTATGTTTGAATGGGAGATAATTTTACTTTGTAATTATCTTATTTTTTATTGTCATCAATTCTTTTGTGAATAAAATCTCAAGTTTGGGAAAGTATATTCAACAATCTCCTCCCGACGTTTTAGATGCTAATTAGTTCCTGTTACATATTCTAACCACTAACCATTAGTACCTAATTTGGTAGTTATTAAAAAAAATACATGAAAAATATTTTTTCAATTTCATTGACACAAAGTGATCTTCATAGAAACAATAAATATCTTGAAAACTACAAATTTTTTGATATGTGAAGGTTATGCGTTTTTCACGTGGAAACCATTGAGGAATACACAATAAAATAAAAATAGCTTCAAATGCCAGTGGCGTAAAAAATGGGAGGGGAAAGATAATTATATTCTTTCAAATGTACACCACTGTATCAAGAATTGAAACGTGTTTTCCTTCAAAATATGCTGCATATAAAAACCACGTGCCAAATGTCGGATCAATTTATTCATCCATTTTAAAGTTATGAAATTAAAACATTTAAATTTTTATAACTGCAGCACCCAATATATCGAATAATAAATAGTCTATAGTATGTACAAAAAGTACGAGGAGTAATAAACCCTAATTAAGTATGCAAAACTTTTACAGGGAGCACCATGAAATTTTTGATAAATCTCCTACTTTAAATTACATTTCTTCCGTGAATCTAAAAACCAGATAGATCGACCCCGTATTTGTTTCAGTTGTAGCAAAATTTAGGGTTTCTTCATTGTTAAAGGATTAGCAGATAAGCAATAACGCAATGCAGTGGTGTGTATTTTGGGGAAAAAAAAAACGTTTTAAATTATAATATATTAAAAAATGAAAAGAAATAATTATTGGAATACATTTATTACTTACATTTTATTCTATATCCGACTCGGAAGAGGAAGAATCGTTGTTGACATTAATAATAATAGGGTCGATTAAATCATCACAAATATTGTCAATTTTCCACATATTTGCCTCTACTTTGATAACATGCTCGATACAGTTTGTCCAATTTTCCTTACTAACATGACTTACAGCACTCTCAAACAATTTCACAACATCGTTTATTTTAAAAGTAGTATTTTTTTTCCAACTTCCCCCTTTACCTGAGCCCATATTAATTCTATGGGATTAAGTTCACAATGATAAGGGGGAAGTCGAAGAACTGATATACCACGAGAAGAAGCCATTTCTTCTACAATGTAGGTTTTGTATTTATCCTTGTTCATTTTTGCAATTCTGTAAAGTTCTTTCCTTAGTGGATCTTTTGGAAACTTAATATTTTTCGAAATACAGCCACTACAAAAGCTCTGCTTTACGCCAACGACTTGTGGGCAATGCTTCTCGTAACCGTGAATGGTAACTTGCGTTGTCCATAACAATAACAGCCCCTTTTGGAATCAGATCCAACATTTGAACAAACCATTCCTCGAAGACATCCCCATTCATATCTTTGTGATAGTCCCCCGAGCGTTTTGAAATAAAAGTTAATAATCCACCATCAACAAAACCTTCAGAACTTCCAACATGGACAATGATAAGTCTTTTTCCTTTTCCAGATGGTGGCTACAAACCTAACGACAAACCTTCCACGAGTGCCTGCCTTCCGCTTTTAATGTTTTCATCTTGCCAAGATTTGGAAACTGTATATCTAGCATTTATCCATGTTTCGTCTTAGTAGAAGATTTTCAAATTTTGTTCTCTGGCATGTCGAATGCTTCTTAAATAGTCTCTTCTCCAAAAAACTATTTCCGGTTTATCTATCAAGAGAGATTTTCTATTATGTTTTGTATATCTGAAACCCACATCTTTCAAAAGTTTGCATAATGTCATTCTGGAGAATTTTGGATAGTCCGTATCTTCTTGCACTGATGTCATAATTTTGTCAAGTGTTGGAATTTCCTTTCGTAAGTAAAATCCATGGACTTTACGCCTTAGTCTTTGTTTTAATGACTCATCGATCTCAATTGGTTTTCGGCCTGAAGGAGTTTTAGGGGGTTGAAAAGTTCCATTCTTGCTTTCTTTTAGTAATCTATAAATTGTTGATTTAGCAACACAAAACATAGCAGCCGTTAATTCCACAATATCATCAACACTTGCACTAGGATCCTTGTTTTTCAATGATATATAACAATTCAATATCAGAGTTTTTTCATTTAAAGATAATGGACCTGTTTTTGGTCGTTTAGATGGTCCTTGGCTTATCGACATTGTTTGGTACTTGCACAATTAACATTCAACAAATGTTTTAAATATATTCCAACTGTTTACAATATTATGAAAACCATGAAACTTCATACAACTTTACTCAAAGAACTAATACTAAGTACTGATTTAATGTACCTACTTTCTTTTAAAATAATATTGCCGATAATGTTTCTAAGAAAACTTTACTCAAAGAACTAATACTATAAGTACTGATTCAATGTACCTACTTTCTTGTAACGATATCTTGCTATCTTGACTTTAATTAATTTTTTTTAAATATATTTCATTGTAATTTATTTGTGACAATATTCAAAGTTTGAATTAATCTTCTTACAAAAAGAACAAAAATATATAAAATAATTATTGTTACAGATTGGTTTGTTTTCTATTATGAATAAACTGTGTTGCCTTTCTTTATCAAACTTACTAAAATTTATGTACCTCTATCACTTTTTTTATTAAAATTAGTACATCCCGTTACCTCTGACCTAAATCGTATATTCTTTAGCATAGCTGCAACTCATTCGTTCAATACAAAATGTACCTTACGGTATACCCTCTTAAAATATATTTTGGTACGTCTATGAAATCTACTTAAATGAATGATTTATTACTCCTTGTCCTTTCTATATAGACCCCTCAATCCTTGTATCACTCTGTCCAATTTTACGAGAGGTATCTACATGCAAACGTTGTAAGTGTCATTTGAAAACACCCTGTATTATAGTTATAATGGTATAAAAAATGTCACGGGCACTGAGAACGACTAAAAAACATTAAAGTTTTTCACATTTTTCTTGACACTTCCTTGGAAAAGGGAAATACTTTTAAATAAATTAGTAGGTATTTGAAAGGAATCACTCAAGTCCCTAATACTTTTTTGGTATAATCTAAAATATGCCCAAGAATAATATAATAAAGATTGTTAATTTAAATTATTTCAAATATAACCTAACAATGTTTCTTACTTCTTGTGGTTTGCAATTAATTCTTCAATAAAGGCTTCACCAGATACATCTACATACGCCATTTTTGTTCCCGTTATTATTTAAAGGCACACTTTAACATCCCTTTAAAAACAATAGTTTTACGGCAGATTTCATAATGAATAACTAAAGTCCACTTTATCGAAAGAAGACTTTACACCAAAGTCCCCTTTAAAGTAGTTGTCCTTT